>JAOTRH010469789.1:0-27129 GCA_034768845.1 Heliamphora exappendiculata | reverse complement strand
ACCTGGCCAATCTCTGCTCTGAACTCAGAAACTGGTGGGACTGGAACAGGAAGGGAGAGAGGGAAGCCATAGGCCACTATCTGGATCTCCTAAGGGATCTCTGGATCTATCACTCCTTCAGCGTCAACAGCTCCAGCACCAGCAGCAGTAGAACCAGCATCGGCAGCCCCGACAGTGGCACCAGCAACACCAATACCAGTAGCCTCTGGTGCCTGTCCTCGTCTCCTGCCTCATGGGACACCCGGGCTGGGTCCTAGTGGTCCCATCAGATGAGCCTGGGCCTAGGTTGTATAATCTCCCTCCGCTACGAGCAGCTCCATAGCGGGGGTCTCCACAGTCTCCAGCAGAAGGTCGACCCGCCCCAGATCCTCAGTCCGGCGCATACAGGCCGGGGGAACCACTGGGATCCAGAAGTCATCCAGACCGAGCGACTAGTGAACCACTCGCTCTCCCAGATAGTACTCCTGTCCAAATGGGCCATCCAGCAGGATACGCCTCGCAGCGATGTCGCGGCTACGCATCAAATCTGCGCCGGCCCGATCCTCTATCCCCCTCCAGACATCCCAATAGACCTGCAAAGTACAATACAATGCAAAGAACAGTAAGACATACAGTATGATGAATAGTGTGCAGTAAACAGTGCCCGGTGCAGTACAGTATAGTGCAGTGAACGGAATGAATAATAGTGCAGTGCAGTATAGTAAACAGCGCAGTAAACAGTATAATACAGAAAGTAGTGTATTGAACAGTAAATAAAGATACCTGGTCGGGGGTCATCCAATCCAAAGACACCCGAAACCTGTCAAGATCCTTCCCTCTGACTTTCTTCCCCTTCAGCCCACGGGGCCACCGGGCTGCACAGGGAATAACTAGAGGGTCTGCCGCAGACTTCGCCGGGACGTGAAGCCCGAGGAACTCATAGGTCCATAATTGCAAAGAAGAAGATGTCAGCAAGCAGAAATAACAGATAACAGAAATGGATGAAGAACTGCAGAAACTAAGTCATACCTCCCAGACCCTCCACTATCCCCCAATGTTGAGCTCATGGGGGAACCGGGTCAGTGTCCTTATAAAACTATATAGAGTGGCCAGAGCAGCGCTGCCCCAATCATACGATGCGACCCAATCAAGACGAGCTAGGCTGCCAAAGTAATGCAAATAAACGGTATTCTCCTTTTTCAAAAATAAGAAGGTACTGAACATATACATAAGAAAGCCTCGGGCGATCCACTCGTAGTGACGGGGCTCGGTGCACTAAAAGCGTCTGAACCGCTCAAAGAACCAGGTGTATCTGACTCTGTCACGGTCCATCTGAGCAGGAATAGCCTCGAGGAAATACAGCAACGCGTCAGCAGACTGCACAATGGTGGGATCGAAGGGGATGGAAGCTCCTCCAACCCGGATACCAATAATCAACGCGAAGTCCAGAGGCGTCAGAGTAGCCTCGAAGGTAGTGAAGTGAAAGGTGTTGGTGGTAACCCACCACTGCTCGGCCAGGATTGTTAGCCATACCCGGTCGTTGCTCGTCCTACCCACCAGGGGTATGAAACGAGCAAAACCAGAGGCATTGATATAAGCCCGGCTCGGAGCAGGGAGGGCATCGTACCACTCCAACACCTCCCTAGAGGCAGAACTTTCGAAATCTCGGACATAATGACCAGCCTGTAAAAGAAGACAGATAAAGAACATATAAAGAACAAATCGAGCAAACAAAGTGCGGAAAATATCTGAAGGCAAAGCCCTGGGAAACTAGGCGTCCTAACCCTAGGTTCGTGTGCAAGTGACGACCCTTTGGTTTATTTCAAGCCCTAAGAAACTAAACACCCTAACCCTAGGTTCGTGATTCCTAGTGACCCTAAGCCTTGGTGCACTAGGCAAATTTCTATCATTTTATGCTAATTTTCTTTCCAAGTATAAAAAAAAAGATCTCCTTTTATTTTGACATTTGGTTTCGCCCTGTAGGATTAATTTTTCAGGAATCTTTAAAAATTGGCCTCAATCATAACAAAAACAAAGAATAATATAAAAAAAAAGAATAGAAAAACTTTTCCTAAAATCTCCGAAATTTTCTAGCATCTTTCGCAAAATTTCTAGGATCTTCTAATAATGTTCTCAAAAATTTTCTTCAAAATGTTTAGGATTTTCTAAGATTTTCTAAAAAGTTTCTAGGATTTTTTAAAAACTTTTCTCAAAATTTTAAAATTTTTTCTTAAATTTATAAGATTTTCTACAAAAATTTCTGAAGATTTCTAAGTTTTTCTAAAAAATTCTAGAAAATTTCTAAGTTTTTCTAAAAATTTATAAATATTTTTTTTCAAAATCTTTCAAAAATTTTCTATGATTTTCTAAAAATTTCTAAGATTTTCTAAGAATTTCTAAGTTTTTTCTCAAAATTTTTCTAAAAATTTTCTCAAAAGTTTTTTAGGAGTTTTCTCAAAGTTTTCCTAATATTTTCTCAAAAAAAAAATTCAAAATTTTTCTCAAATTTATAGGATTGTTCTTAAATTTTCTAAGACTTTTTAAATTTTTCTAGAATTTTCTCAAAATTTTTCTTAAGTTTATAGGATTTTTCTTAAATTTTCTAAAATTTTCTAATGATTTCTTGAATTTTCTCAAAATTTTCTTTGAATTTTTAGAAATTTCTACAAAACTTCTCTAAATTTTTCCCGAATTTCTAAAATTCTTCTCAGAATTTTTAAAAATTTTCTAAAGATTCTCAAAAAAAATAAAAAAATAAAAAAATTCCCCCATAAATTTGTATTTTTCTCATATTAAACAATAAAAACTTAAGCCTTTCATTTTGTGATTTTTGCTAAATAAATTGCCCATTTTGTTGGTTGCTTAAAAGATCATAATTGTCCTTACTGTTTTGATCTCCATCGCATAGGTAACTAAGCTAAACTCAAATTACAATCATCATTCAAACAATCAACATCCACATCAAAATCATGCGACGCATCAAAAATAAATTATCATCAAATCACATCATATGGGGAATCTTAAACATACATCTACGCTTGATATTCCATGTTCTAGTATTGAAACAAGAAGGGATAGGATACCTACTGATGGGCGTCGACGAGACATATGATGGTCGGGCTTCCGCAATAGAATGTCGGCCGCAACAGCATCAGCCGGGGGCTCACAGCGTCTCAACCCACGTGGAACCGCTCGATGAGGTAATAGATCGTACGTATACAGGTCAAAAAGTGCCGGATGACTGTCTCCAGCATCGGGGGCCAAAAAGTTAGCCATCGTGGCATGTGCAACAACATCAGCAGCCGCCTGAGCATTAACAGCTACTCGCGCCTCCTCCTCAGCAACCCGGCGGGAGGCATGCTCCGCCTCAAGAACAAGGGCATCCATCGCAGCAGCGGGCTGCGTGGAAGTAACCCCACCAGCAGGAAGGCTAGTGGACGTACCCTCGATAGTACCCAGGGAAGAGCTCCCAGTAGCAGCGGGACCCCGTCGTGCCCCAAGGTCATCGTCTCCCTGACCCTGACTTGCCATAAAGAGAAAAGGGATCACAAACAGAAGAGTGAACATCGTGTGACAAAGTAAGGTCCTCACAAGGAAAAGAAAAGGCTAAGGAAAGTGAGAAACTAAGGGGGAAGACAAGGGAGAGTCTGAGAGCGTGAGAGAGCTAGAGAGAGAGAATGAGAGAGTGAAGAAAGAGCCACACCCGCGTGCCTCAAGGGGCCTTATGCGCGCCAGGAGTTGGCGGTCACCATCTTCAATGTTAGCGACCGCCGGGTTTCCCAAAGGTTTTATGGCGACCGACAGGTTCAAGGGGGTCTTATCCGGCGACCGCCACTTTCGAGGGGTTTGGGCTTAGAGACCGCCAGGTTGTCAAGGGTCACGTCAGGTCAGGTTGTCATTATGACATTTTAGAGGTTTTTTAAGGGCTATTTGGGCAATTTTTGAATGTTTTGTTATCACTATTATGAATTAATTTTATTCATTAAATTATTTTTCTTTAGCAAAAATAATTTCCAGAAAACAAACAATTTTTTGTGTTTGTGTACATATTTTGTTTTTAAAAATAACTTTTAGAGCTTTCCAAAAATAATTTTGTAATCTCAGAGGTATCTCGAGAAAATTTTATGTGTTTTAAATCGTAACTTGGCTTTTAGTTTTTATTTTTTATCTCATGTCTCGTCCCGAATTTTTAGGTCTTAACTTGACATATTAATTCATAACTTTTTCCTCCGATAAATTTAATTTTAAGCCATAAAAATCTCATGTCTCGTCCCGAATTTTAGGTCTTAACTCGACCTATTAATTCGTAGCTTTTTCCTCCGATAAATTTAATTTTAATCCATAAATTTGATTTTTAATTATTTTTAATCTTATATCTTAACCCGAATTTTAGGTCTTAACTTGACCTATTAATTCGTAACTATTTCCTTCGATAAATATAATTTTAAGCCATAAAAATCTCATGTCTCGTCCCAAATTTTAGGTCTTAACTCGACCTATTAATTTGTAACATTTTCCTCCGATAAATTTAATTTTAAGCCATAAATTTGACATTTAATTATTTTTAATCTCATATCTCATCCCGAATTTTAGGTCTTAACTCAACTAATTAATTCGTGATTTTTCACTCCGATAAATTTAATTTTAAGCCATAAATTTAGCTTTTAATTATTTTTAATCTCATATCTCATCCTGAATTTTTAACTCGACTTATTAATTCGTGATATCGTCTCCGATAAATTTCAAAACCTTAACTTAGCTTTTATCTCATACCTGGCTCTGACTCGTCGGTCCTCCTCACGATCCTAAACTGACTCATCGGTACTTCTCACGACCCTAAACTAACTCATCAGTCCTTCTCACGACTCTAAACTGACTCGTCGGTCCTCCTCACAATCCTAAACTGACTCGTCGGTCCTTCTCACGACCCTAAACTAACGGAGAATCGACCCTAAACTGACTCGTCGGTCCTCCTCACGACCATAAACTGACTCGTTGGTGTTCCTCACGACTCTAAACTGACTCGTCGGTCCTCCTCACGTCCCTAAACTGACTCGTTGGTCCTCCTTATGACCATAAACTGACTCAGTCCTCCTCATGACCATAAACTGACTCGTCGGTCTTTCTCATGGTCCTAAACTGACTCGGTCCTCCTCATGACCGTAAACTTACTCGGTCCTCCTCATGACCCTAAACTGACTCGCATTATACATGTCTGCATCACACTATACCTCTCTACATCATGTTAGCATTCATTCATGTTAGCATTCACATCATGTTTCTTATCATTGCATCTCGCATTTTGCCCCATGAACTATGTTCTGGTATGATCCTTAGCAAAGGGGTACGTAGGTAGCTCAATGAAAATTCGAGTACGACCAACATCATATGCATGCCTGTATGTTTATGGCCTAAGATTGACGGCTCAGTCAAATGATTTTTGTCTCTTGATCTTTGATATAACTTGCTTCACGTGTTGCTACGCAAGTTATATCAAATGGGGGCAACTGTAGACACCCCAATTTGACCCCGCCTAATCTTAGGCGAATCTGATGATGAAAACAAGTGGAATAGTGTCTCAGTTCGATACTCGAAAAGTGATACAAGCTCGGTATTTGAACCCGAAACCTTCAAACCAATGAAATTTTGTCGAGCAATCGAAACTTGCTGCCTAAGTAAGGCGACCGCCAACTCTCATCGTGGCGACCGCCATAGAACTTTGGGGAAACCCTAGCCAAAAATGGCGACCGCCACTTGTTATCATGGAGACCACCAACTCCCATTGTGGCGACCGCCATAGAACTTTGTGGAACCTTCAAAAAATATGGCGACCGCCAACTCCAAATGGCCTGACGTGTTCCAAAGCGTGGCAACATCCCATTGGTTGAAGAATTCTATAAATACCGTACCCCACCGTACGTTTTTAGTACAAATTTTGAGTGAGAGAGACTCTGCTGATATATCGAGCGATCCCGAGCCTCGACGCTGAACCCCTGCCGAGATATAGAGATTCGAGCTTTCCAACGCCTACATTGTAACCTTAGCATGGATTTCCACCCAATGATAGGTACGCCAAAGTACATTTCACCACTTGAGGATTCCCCAGCAATTTAAGTAACTTGTTTGGATCCCCGGTCCTTCTAGCACTATTTTCTCTCTTTTGGGGTGACCGGTTTACTTTAATTGTTATATCTCTATTATTTCCTTTATCGCTTATAGTTATTTCTTTTATGTTTCAGTTCAATTGTTTTTAGCTTATTTAGTTCACTTGTTTTAGTTCTTTACTTAGCTACATTAAGCTTATTAAATCATTAAATGGTGCTAATATCCTTTAACAATTACAACTTAACAATGTTGTTAATTGTTATAACAATGCACCTAAATTTATGTGAATGTGGTAATCAATACTATATTTCACAATTAAGTTAAATGATTGTTTTTTCTTTAATTTCTTTTGTTTTGCTAGCATTAGTTTAATTTTTTTGTATTAGCATTTACTTTACTTTATTTTCTTTTAGTTAGTTTAATATCTTTTTCTAGCATTTATATTTATATTTCTTTTCTTGTCCTTGTAATATAGTTTTATTTTTTTTCTTTCTTTCAATATTGCCTGAACTTCCTTTTTAAGTGCTCCATTTTATTTTCTCAATAGTTTAATGACATTTTCTACAATTTTCATTTTAATATGTTTTTTCTTTATAAACCTTTTTTTTCTTTCTTTATTTTTCTTTAAATTTTCAAATTTCTCTTTGTTATAAAACTTTCATTTTATTTTCTTTGTCAATAAGCTTTTTTTAGTATAAAATTTGCATGCATGTTTTTACATTTAGTTTTTGCCTCCAATGATTAGTTTAGTTTATTTTTAATTATGTATGTTTTAGTTACTTTTTTTAGAATGTATGCTTAGAATATTTTAGTTTGTTTTATTAACAATTCATGTTTAAGTAATTTTAGCATTTTCAACAATATTTTAATTCTTTTATACAAACCATACTAATTTAGTTTATTTTTGCGAATATTGCATGCGAGTGTGCTCCATGTACCATTTAGTTAGAAATTGCATGCAGTAGGTCTTAAAATTTTATCTCTTTATTTACTCTAATTTTTAGTGTTATATATATATTTTATTTATTTTTCATACTTGATTTTGGATGTTATTCCTTTACCTTCATTTTTTTTATTTGCATGTATTTGAGAAATTCTATTAAAGAACCAATGATGATTAGTAGAGGTCAACATTTTGGCTGGGCGAACGGGGTGCCTAACACCTTCCCCGATTCGTACCTTAGCCCCCGAACCTTCTTTCTCTGGTTAACGCTTTAAAGATCAATAAGCCATTTTTATTTTTCTTAGTTTTTCTCAAAAACTAAGTGGCGACTCCATTTTCAACAAAAATAGATTTTCAAATTTTAGTTTTCAAAGTGTTAAAATATTTTTGTAAACTTCTTTGAATTCTCTTATTTATGATTCCTAAATCCCAACGCCACAGCTACCTTCAACATGAAGACTACCAACTTGTATTGTGACGACCGCCAATAGAACTCTGTGGAACTTCTTTTAAATATGGCAACCGCCATGTCCAACCTAGTGACCGCTAACTCCAAATGGCCAGAGATATCCCAAAACATAGCAGTATCTCATTGGTTGAAGAATTCTATAAATATCATATCCCTGGTACGTTTTCAAGGACAGAATTTTAGTGAGAGATTTAGTGAGAGAAGCTCTGCCGAGTTGCCGAGCAATTCTGAGACCCAACGCCGAAGCCCTGCCGAAATAGCGAGATCTGAACTTTTGATGCCTACTTTGAAACCCTAGCTTTGATCATAATCTGAGGATTTGACTGTTGAAGCATATTCTCCGATTTGAAGATTCCTTAGCATTCCAGATATTCTGTTTGGATCCCTGATTTTTCTAACTTCATTCCCTCGCTCTTGGAGTGACCGGGTTAACTTTCAATTTTAATTCGCATATCTCTTTCATATTACATAGTCAATCTTGTTTGTCATTTACATTGCCTAATATAACTTAATTACTTTAATTAATTTCTTAGTTTATATATTCACACTAAATACATTGCTATTTTTTATTAATTCATTAATTAAGTGCTCATATATTTTAGCAATTACAACTTGTAATGTTGCTAATTGTTATTATTAATGCACTAACATCCATATGAATGTAGTTTTCAATACTACATTCATATTTTCTAAATAATTGTCTAGCAATTTTATTTTTTTACCTTTTCTTTTCTTTTAAATGTTCGTTTAATGTTCTATTTATTTTTCTTCTCTTCTTCCTTTGATGTTGTTTTATTTTTTTTTCAATGTACCATTTTCTTTTCTTTTAGCATTAGTGTAATTTTCTTTTCTAGCACTTTAGTTTCTTTTCCTTTCCTTTTATTATCAGCCTTATTCTCCTTGTAATGTAGCATTTCATTTTTATTCCCCTTTCCTTTCCTTTTAAATATTAATTAAAATTTTCTTTTCTAATGTCTCATTTCCTTTTCTTTTATCTTTCTTTTAATGTTAGTTTTTTTCTTTTCTTTTTTAAATGTTAGCTTAACCTTCCTTTTATAGTATTCATTTTTATTTTATTTTATTTTATTTTGTTAAATCTAAAAAAAATCATAAAATGTCTTTTAAACTAAATTTCATTTTTAAGTGTAATTTTCTTCTCTTTTGTTCTCTTTTCTTTTCACTTTCTTTCATCTTTTCTTTTCTTTTAATCTTTTTAACTCTTTTAAAATATAAAATATAAATAGTTAGATTTTCTTTTTAGCATTTTTAATCTTTTTTGTATCCTTAGCATAATTTTCTTCTCTATTGTAAATAGTTAGATTTTCTTTTGTTAGTATAATATTTTTTTAATCCATTTTCCTTTCTGTTTAGGTTCTTTTTGTAAACTTTCTTTTAATATAGAATTTTGTGCATCTTTTATTTTACATTTGGTATTTTTTTATTATTATATATTCATCATGATAATGCTAACTTAGTGTATTTTGGTAATATGCATATTTTAGTTCCTTTATTTAAAACCATGTTTATGATAGTTTAGTTAGCAATCCATGTTTAAATTTTAATAATTTCTAGCATGTTTTTGCTCTTTTACTTAAGTCATGATAGTTTAGTTCATTTTGATGAAATTGTATGTGGGTGTGCTCCATATATCATTTAGTTAGAAATTGCATGCCGTAAGACTTAAGATTTTTCTTTTGATACTTGCTTTATTTGGCGTTCTATATACCTATGTTATGTATTTTTAATATTTTACTTTGAACATTCTCTCTTTGCCTCCAATTTCTTTATTTGCATACATTTAAAATTTTTTATCAAAGAATTTCTTTATTTGCATACATTTAAAATTTTTTATCAAAGAACTAATGATGATTAGTAGAGTCCAATCTTACGGTTGGGCGAACGAGGTGCCTAACATCTTCTCTGATTTGTACCTTAGCCCTCGAACCCTCTTTCTCCGGTAAATATTTTCAAGATCAATATGCATTTTTATTTTTCTTAGCTTTTCTCAAAAATTAAGTGACGACTCTTTTTTCAATAAAAAGAAAATTTCAAAATTTGGTTTTCAAGCAGTTAAAATATTTTTTAAATATCGTTTGAATCCCTTATTTTTAAATATTTTCCAAAAATCCAAAAAAAATCCCGATGCTATAGTATTTTCTGGCGACTCTGCTGCGAACTGATTTATAAAATCAAATAAGGGTGCTAAACTTGAAAACATCATTGGTTCTTAATATGTATTTCTCATTTTTATTTTCGCATGTATATGCATTGTTCTTTAAACTCCCTACCTGGTCGACCCGATGCCCTGAACGTTTATCCGTTTCGGAGATTGTTGGGAAGACGAGTAATCCTTACGGACTGTACACTATCATAGGTGCAGTAAAAGAGTTCGGGCGTACTATTTAACCATGTCCTACACCACTCCAGGCATGGGAGGTATATACCCGACTTTATTTAGAAGGTATCCTGTTCGATTGACCAAAATCGGCCTTTTTCATATAGTAGCTTAGAACCCCCATTAGGTGTTGCTGATCCTAGTAGAATTATGTGTTTTCTTAATTATATGTTTTGCTTGCATATTGTTAGGATTGTTTGTTCAGGTATAAGCTAGTTTTTTTTCGGGTTTGGCCTGGGTTTTTCGTTATCCTTTGATTAGGTTAGTTTTTCGCCTTCAGGTTCTTACTTGGGCTTTGTTTTCACCATGTTTGGTTTTCACGCCGTAGCTTTCTTCTTGGGGTCATGCCCGTATTTAGTTTTGAAGCCTTTATGGTAGTTTCTCTCTCCTCTGGGTTCTTCTCGGGATCTTGGTTTCTCCCCATTGTTGTATTAGGCTCGTTTCCTTTTGAACCCTTGTTCGACCTGTGTGAGCTAGTTCCCCATCATTTTGTTGCCCGTTTTCTTTTAGAATTCTAGATCAAACCAGCCACTTGAGGGTTAGAATGATTTTTCTTGTCGGAGTGCTTCATTTAGATGAACCTTTCCTCTAAAATTTAGTTGATCTCCTTTCTTAGCCATCATTCTGGTTCTTGGGTCATCCTATTGTTATGCCACCAGTATGATCCCGACAGGGGCACGATTTTAGCTTATGTAAATATCTACTTATGGTTCGGGTATCTGAGATGTTTGCTATCTGTTGTCAAAATTTTGTCCAAGAAGTATGTGATACTGGTCATTCTGCTTTTGGAATCTAGGTCTTTCTGTGGGTTTATCATTAAGCCAAGAAGAGTATAGTTAACACGTGTTTGGGAGAGATTAGAATTAGGCAGACTTGACATGGTATCTGAATAATCAGCAGAAATGGCAGAGAATGAAGTGAACTTAATAGCTCTGATGAGAGCTGTCACTGAGATATAGAGAGCTGTGGAGCAGTAGACCCAAGCTCAAAACCAATGTCAGGCGCTGATTCGGGCAATTTAGGCCCGCTTGTCGGGTGCCAACGGATAGCTAGAAGATACCAATGAAAATGGTGAAGACTTCTGGGATGATAACCAGGCACAAGATGCACCACAAGTTGCTGTGCTACCCCGGATTCCCTGCCTAATGGTGGTAGAAGAAGAGATTACTACCCAGTCTAGGGAAGCCACAGTAGGAGAGAAGATCAATCAAATGGAGAAGGTTTTGAGAAAAGACAAAGGAGTAGAAGAATACATGCTGGATGTAGGTGGCTTATGCCTATTCCCTGATGCAAAATTACCTGAAAAGTTCAAAATACAGGAGATGGAGAAATTTGGCAAAACTAGAGACCCCGGTATCCATCTGAGAATGTATGTCAGAATCCTGTCCCCCATGGGAATTGATGATCAGCATAAGGCCCAACTATTTCACCGATCACTTTCTAGGGCAGTACAAAGATGGTTTCTCTCTCTAGAGGTGGCCAAAATCAGGACTTGGAAAGATATAGCTACAGCCTTCATTAGTCAATATAGCTACAACGTCCAACTTGACGTAACTACCCGAGAACTAAAAACAACTCGCTAGGAGAATCGGGAATCATTTGTTGACTTCCTGACCTGGTGAAGGGGTAAAGCTGCTAAAATGACAAACCGGCCCACTGAGAAAGAACAAGTAAGAATGGTGGTGAAAAACTTGCAGTCCCCTCTGAAGCGATACCTTATCACACAACCGCTTTCCACCTTTGAACAGCTATTTGACACTGGGGTACAGATTGAAGACGCCATACAATATGGGGATATTGAAAAAGCCGAGCCTAGCCTGAAACCCAGGAGGACCTTTTCCACGAACAACCAAAACCAGTCTGCTGCCACCAACCTCGTGTTCCGTTCAAACAAGGTAAATTTACTGAACCCGTCTTCTTCTGTCCAACAATCCAACAATACCCAACAGTCAGACAACGACCAGCAATAGCAAAGGCCAAGGAGAGTGTTCACTCCCCTCAATATTTCATTATTCACCGCCCTGAGTCTACTCGTCGAGAAATGGCTTATCAAGTCGTTGGACCCCATGCCCGTACTTGATCCCCTACCGCTAAGGTTTAATGCTTCTCAATACTGCGCCTTCAACCAAGGTCACAGACATCTAACTGATAAGTGCTTAAGATTCCGACTTTAGATCCAGAACTTCATCAACAATAAGGTGATCCCGCCACCATCCGCCACTCCAAAGTCGAATGTCAAAACTAATCCCCTACCAAACCACGCTAAGCAGTTGAGGGTAAATTACATGTCTCTAGGAGAATCAGAAGATCCGAGTTAATATATCTGTTCAGCGTAATTGCCGCACCCTCTTGTTTTAACAACTGAGGATTAGACAGCATGCTCATTTATTATGGCTAGAAGCGACCGAGATAGGATGGAGGAATGAAATGATAATGCATGGGGATGGTATCAAACGGTAATCCAAACCTACCAACAAGAAGAGGTGCACAACGAAGAAGATGATTGGCCTTTGGATTACCCGGCCCGACCTTATGGGTTTGGCCACGTGCTTGATGGCATCACTCTTCCCCAGCTTTTTGAAGAGGAGACATATGTTGACGAGATGCAATCCTATTGGCTGGTAAGGGTCGTGTTGAAATCTGACAGAGCGGAGTGGATTGATTTTTGGGTCGCTCGAGAACAACATGTGGATTACATTGGGAAAGATATATGGGAAGAAGTTGACAATACGTGGGCTATTGAGGATGATGAGTAAAGGAGTGGAAGAGAAGTATTCGGAGGGTTAGATGATTTAGAGGCATTTGAAAGCCCCATGTGCATAGACAAAGTAAGACAGACCGAGAGTACAATACCAGGATTGTGGGATCCCGAGGTTGGTTTGGAACATCTAACCAGGAGCGGACGACATTTTAAGTCGACTCAGTTGGAGAAAGAACAAACAAGTAAAAAAGGAAAAGAGAAAGAACAAGAAGAAGAGGATGATGCTGTGCTGAAGAAGCTTAAAAAGACAAGCTAATGTCAGCATTTGGGGCTTATTGATGGCCTCACATAAACATAGACAAGCCGTGCTGAAGGTCTTGAATAAGGTCAGCATTTCAATAGACGTGACCCCGGAGCAGCATGTTGAACTCATTTTGCCAGCTGTAGAGCAAAAGTCATCTCCTTTTCTGATAAGGACCTGCCAGTGGAGGGAAAGAATCACAACAAATCCCTGCACATAACCGTTAAATTCTTGGAAAAGTGGGTTCCGGTGACTCTTATTGATCTCTTATTGATAATGGGTTCGTGTTAAATGTTTATCCGCTTAGAACATTAGTTTGATTGGGACTAAAGGTGGAGCATTTCACACCAAGTAATCAAGGGGTTTGGGTCTACAACAATACGAGGAGATATGTGCTAGGTTTGGTATCCTTTGCATTATCAGTAGGGCCTTTGGAGACATCAGTTGAGTTTCACGTACTGGACGTGCCGACCTCTTTCAACCTGTTGCTAGGCAGGCTATGGTTACATGACCCGAATGTCCAGACGGTGCCGTCAACTCTTCACCAAAAGCCAAAACTGGTAAAGGACGGGGCAGTTCTGACTATCCATGGAGAAGACAGCATCCAACCCCCAAGAGGAGAAGGCTCAACTCTCTTAGAGGTTCAGCATAGCGAGGGGGACGTGTCGTTAAGTGGTTTTCGATTTGATGAAGTACAAGCTGTCCAGATGCTGATGAATGAAGAAGAGAGGTATATCAACCCAAAGGCCATCACGATGATGAGGCAAATGTCCTACTTTTCGGGCATGGGGCTAGGGAACAAACAGCAAGAAATTCCTGAACCTGTCCAGGTATTGTCGGCTTCTTATCGTTTCGTTCTTGGATACCAACCGACGGGAGAAGATTTGGAAGGGCCTAAAAGAGGACAGAAGGCCAATTATTCAGGAACTCTCAATTGGTACTTTGTCAAAGAGGGAGAAGACTTCCCGTACTGTAGCTTCCCAGAGCCATGGATCGGTGAGAAAACCAACCAGAAGTTGCCAGGGCTAGAGATATTCTTCAGCCATCAATTATCCGATACAGAAGAGGAAGAGACAATGAAAGAGGAAGAGGAAGAACAGAAGATTCAAGAGGAAGATTGGGCCGACAAGCTCGATGGAATCGGTATGGGAGCGTTGTTCAATGAAAAGTGGAAGAGCAGTTTTATGATGGGCTTCAACGCACCAACCGACTACACCAAGCTCATTGTTGATGGAAATACAAAGGAAGTGAAGAACTGGACCTTAGAGTCTGGTAATGTGCAAGTTGTTTGTCCCGAGTCTGAGTCAAAGTCCGAGTTTGTGGTTGAGGGGACGTTTGTTTGTGCACCTCCCCCTGTTTATGCTTTTGAGTTTGTAATTCTATCTTCCTTCAATTAAATGGACAAAATTTTCGGTAACTCTGCTTTGTTTGATTTATTTTATACACTTTTCGACGATTTTAAATTCGATGGGATATCCCTAAAGAAATTAAACTTTTAATAAAAATAGAAGAAGAAATGCGTGTCTAACCAATAATTGAAGAAACTTTGTCAATAAATTTGGATAATGAAACTAACCCACAAAATGTACAAATTGGTTCTTCTTTATCCTTAGTTGAACAAAAATAACTAATAATTTTATTAAAAGAATTTAAGGATGTATTTGCATGGTCTTACGATGATATGCCCAGAATTGATCCTGACATTGTCTAGCACCATATCCTCTTATATCCCGATGCCAAACCGGTCAAACAAAACTTAAGACGAATTCGACCAGAATGGGCTCTGAAAATTAAAGAAGAAGTTGCCAAACAGATCAACGCCAGATTCTTGATGGTAACCGAGTATCCAAAGTGGGTGGCTAATATTGTCCCAGTGCTGAAGAAAGATGGACGTATCCGAGTTTGCGTGGATTTTTGGGACCTCAACAAAGCTAGCCCGAAAGATAATTTTTCACTACCACACATTGACGCTTGGTAGACAGTACATCTAGGCATGCCTTGCTGTCATTCATGGATGGCTTCTCTTGGTATAATTAGATTCTCATAGACCCCGAGGACAGAGAAAAGACAACATTCACTACACCATGGGGCACCTATTGTTATCGTGTAATGCCGTTTGGTTTGAAGAATACATGGGTAGCCTATCAAAGTGCTGCCACTACTTTACTGCATGACATGATACATAAAGAGGTCGAAGTGTACGTGGACAACATGATAGTTAAGTCCAAGAATCGGGATGGTCACATTGTAGAACTACGAAAGTTTTTCGAAAGGATTCGAAAATACAAGATGCGGCTCAATGCACAGAAGTGTGCCTTCGGGGTTATCACCAGAAAGATGCTTGGGTTTATGATCACTCAACGAGGCATTGAAGTCAACTCTTCAAAGATCAAGGTAATCTTGGAAATGCCTCCTCCAAAGACCGAGTGAGAAGTCAGGGGCTTTCTAGGTAAGATACAGTTTATCAGTCGATTCATCGGAAAACTGACAACTACCTGTGAGCCGCTCTTCCGTCTACTGAAGAAAAGAGTCGAGTTCGAATGGGATCAGAAATGCCACGATGCCTTTGATACCGTACGACAGTGCCATCAAAATCTACCTATTCTAGCTCCTCCCGAACCTGATAGGCCACTGATTCTCTATTTGTCAGTGACTGATTCTGCTATGGGATGTATGCTGGCGCAAGAAGGTAAAACTAAAATAAAAAAGCTTGTCTACTACTTAAGCAAAAAGATGACAGGTTCAGAAATACGATATACACCACTGGAAAAGACATGCTGGGCCTTGGTTTGGGCGTCCCAAAAACGGAGGCATTACCTGCTGTCTTTCACAGGGAATATCATCTCTCGGATGGACCCATTGAAGTACCTGTTTGAAAAGCCGACACTGATAGGGAGGTTAGCTCGATGGTTGCTGTTATTATCAAAGTTTGATCTTTAATATGTCACCCGAAAGTCAGTCAAGGGCAGAGTAGTAGTAAAATTCTTGGCTGACCAACTAGTTGAGGGGGGTGAGGAGACAGAGTTTCAATTTCCTGACGAACAGCTGATGAAAGTCGAGGATGACAAGTGGACTCTATATTTTAATAGCGCGTCTAATCAATATGGCTATGGAATATGAGTCCTTCTTGTCACTCCCGACGAATCGCACGTCCCTTTGTCGTGAAAGCTCAATTTCGAAGTTACCAACAATCAGGCTGAGTATGAAGCATGTTTAGCTGGATTGGAGGTAGCCTTAGAATTAGGAGCAAGGAAGCTAGAAGTCATCGGAGATTCAGTACTGATGGTTTCACAAGCAAGAGAAGAATGGAAGGTCAGGGACTTACCCTTGATTCTCTATCATCAAGAACTAGAGAGGCTGATACCGTGCTTTAAATCAGTGATCTTTACCCATGTGCCAAAACCACAGAACAAATTCGCCGGTGCATTGACCACACTAGCATCCATGATTGACATACCACCCGGAGTCCTAATGATGCCCTTGATAATCAAACAAAAAAAGAAAGCCGGCATACAAGACGACGACCGCGATCGAAGAAAACACTGACGACCTTCCATGGTATTTTGACATCTAGAACTTCGTGGGAAAAGGAGAATATCTCAAGTTTGCCAGCAAGAAGGACAAAAGAGCAATACGAAGACTATTCGCACAATTTGTCATTTGTGGTGGTAGACTATATAAACGAGGACATTTCAGTGTCAATAAGCTGTGTCAGTACTAAAGAAGGCCAAGAGCTGATGAAAGGAATACATGCGGGGGTATGTGGGCCACACATTAGTGGAAACATGTTAGCCAAGAAAATTCTACGATAAGGATACTTTTGGATGACGATGGAGATAGACTGTATACAGTTCGTGCGAAGGTGCCGTAAGTGTCAGATTCACGTAAATCTCATGCACGTTCCCCCATCTCAACTGTATAACCTAACGTCACCTTGACCATTCTCAGTATAGGGCATCGATGTGATCGGTAGAGTAACACCGAAGGCATCAAATAGGCGCGAGTTCATCCTAGTGGCCATGGACTCGCGCCCATTGACTACTTTACTAAGTGGGTAGAAGCTGCCTCATACTCAATATTAAAAGCCTCCCATGTTGCTAAGTTCGTCAAGAAAAACATTATTTGTCGGAATGGAGTTTCCATGAGGTTATCTCAAATAATGGCTCACATTTTCAAGGAGAGGTCTTGGATCTTTTTGAGGAATACTGGATAGTGGCTCACAAGTCCTCACTATATCGGCCGCAGACCAATGGAGTAGTCGAGGCAGCAAACAAGAACATCAAGAAAATCCTGCAAAAGACGATCAACTCACATAAGGATTGGTCGAAGCATCTACTATTTGCACTTTTGGGATACCAAACGTCAATCAGAACTTCAACTGGAACCACACCATACTCTCTAGTAAATGGGATGGAAGCCATGCTTTCCATTGAGGTGAAAATTCCTTCACTAAGAGTAGTGGCCGAGGCCAGTATTTCAAAGGCAGAATGGCAGAGGAACCGGATGGAAGAGTTGCTCTTATTTGATGAAAGAAGACTACAGACTATGTTTCATGTGTAAGGATACCAAAGGAGGATAGCTAGAGTATTCAATAAGAAATTCAAGACCCGGGATCTAAGAGAGGAGGATATAGTTCTTAAGGAAATCAGAGCTTCTATCTTTGATCTGAGAGGCAAGTTTAAGCCGAACTGGTCCGGACCGATTCTAATCAAAACCATCATAACCGGTGGAGTAGTTATTATTATGGATTTGGATGGCAATGTATTCTCCACTCCAGTAAATCTTGATCAACTCAAAAAGTACGATCTTTGAGGTAAAAATAAAGAAAAAATAAAAGCTCGCTAAGTTGAAAACCAAAAGGCAACTTAGAAAAAAATTAGAGTAGCCCGTAAGGTCAAAAACCCAAAATAGCGACCTTGGTAAAAGTTAAGGCATTACAAAATAAGAGTGTCAATAGTCGAGTAAAAATCAAGCCTGAACTACGTTTTGACCTAATTTCATCTTTTTGGGATACGTAGGCAGTTTCTTTTAAGAAGTCCGGTCACATTCTTTGTTTTAACCATCATGAATCTAAGTAAGACCAATGCAAATTAATTTTTGAATCTTAATAATAAAGTTATTTAATTAAATTTTTTAAAAAAATTTAGATAAATTTAAACCATCTAAAATATAAAGCGGGAGTTTCTATTACTTTGATCAGAGTTACAAAGTTTTTGAAAAATAAAATGAATGGCACATAAGTCCCAAACTCTACAAACAAAATAAAAAAAAAACTGTAAAATTTTCAAAATAAAGAAGAGGTCCTTAAATCTTTCTCCTCTTTGTTGCCTGTTTCCCCTATTCTTTATCCTTCTTCTCCCTATCTTGCATCATCCACGTCTTGTACTCATCAGAAAGCTCGGGACACTACAGTTTCTGCATTTTCATCTGCAAACGAGACGACCAAGCATCCTGATATAGTGCTAGAAATGGAGCCCGCAGTGCAGATGAAAATAAACAGTCTCAGATACTGGGAAGATGATCTGACTGCGACCGAACTGCCGCATGATCCTATGTGGGTAATAGAAAGTAGTTTGACACAGACCAACCAGCAGAATACCAGGGTGATCCACGGTAGTAAGAGTCATGGCAAGGATCCGTCACCAGGGGCACTACCAAGTGATATCTGGGCCAGTCAGGGATGAGAGGTACTGTCGCCAGGCTGCCTCGGTGCTGCATATCTGATAGCAGGGGCGGTAAAGGAAAGCTAAGGCACTGTGCCTATCAGTGGGTGGTTTTTGTACAAGATTTACCTTCTTCATCAGCTGGATCTGTAGCAAAAGTTAGAATAGTGAGAGAAGAGCTTTGCAGTATGACACAAGTCTAATAAAGAGAAAGGTTTGAGTTTACCTGAAAGAGCAAGAGGCTGCCAGCAAAAGTAGTAGTCTCACCACGATGCACAGCGTCTAGGCCCAACAGTGTCTCGACTAAGACGAATGGTACAAAGTCATTTCCCATCCACATTTGACTCACGATGTCGACTAGTGCGTAACTAACTCGCCCATCAGAAGGGATGAGAAGGTACTGGGCAAAAAGACAGAAACTAAAGGCATAATGACGACGTAGCTGAAAGTTAAGGTCACTAAGGTCATCAGTAGGACGAAACCTCTCAATGAGCCATGGAATGTCAAGGCAATCACCCAATGTTAAGAGGAAAGCTTCCATCCTAGGCATACCACAAAGTTGCATTACTTGCTGTCGAGCCGAAAGGAATAAAGTGGGAACAATAACGAAGCTTCGTGGGGACAAGTTCAAGATAGCAGCAAATTCCTCTATAGTAGGGCATAGCTCTTCTAAGCCGAACCAAAAGACATGAGATTGTAGGTCCCATAGCTAAGCAGCCGCTTTTAACATCTGTCAATCAATCTTTATGGCCATGAGTGGAAATAAAGAGTTGATACTGAAATGGGCAAAGTTCAAATGCTCAATATGGGAAAATGCCTCAACCCACGAAGAAAGGGGACCAGCCATCTGAGTGAGAATAATAGAAAATGGGACCTCCAGGGCTATATTTATAAGGCAGGAAAAGGCTGGAGATCGAAAAAGCAAAAAAAGTACAATCAATGTGGCGACCACCACCTTAGAATGGGCAACCGCCAACTTGGAAGGGCACCGTACAATGACATTAGCCCTTTGACCAGGCGACCGCCAGGTTGTAAATGGAAACCATCATGCCAGTCTTAATAAAAGTGGCGACCGCCATGTTAGATAGTGGTGACCGCCATGTTTAAACATGGCGGATATGTATTAGTTTGCAGTTTATGAAATTTGTATAGATTTAAATTGTGCATCTACGGTAGTTTGAACAAAAAATAAAGAAAAGTCACACAAACAGATAAACATGAGAAATAAAAAATGGCACAAAAGCCCAGAAATACATCAGAAAGTGGTAAAATGTATCGAAGTGTAAACTGGAACACCCAGGCCCAATAACTAATAACAAGGGCACGCGGGCCCATAAATGTACCAAGTTGGGGCACGCAGGCCCGTGAAAACCAAAATGTAAGTATATCTAGAAATAAATAAAGCTGGGGGGAGCTCTCTCTCTCTCTCTCTCTCTCAGTCGTGCCTCAGGCAGACTCGGCAGGAAGAAAGACCGGCCTCCTCTAAGCTGTCATCCTCGAAGAGTATATCAAAATCATCACCATCATCGCTGCCAGAGGAAGAAGATATGGCTCTGGATCGACTCCTAACGGAAGAGATAGATCCTCTGGAGCGAGCCCGAGAAGATTCCCGGGAGCCACGTCCTCGAGCTAGAGCTGGGACTGAAGCAAGAGGCCTACCCGAAGCTTGTGGTGGTACTATACCGGTAGCTGGAACTGGAGGCTGTCAAAAGAGAAGTAAGACTCAGAACAGAATAATAACAGATAGTGCAGAAAGACTAAAAAGAATGTGCAAGTTACTTACTATGGCCACCGGCGTGAAAGCAATGCCAACTGCTCGCATTGTGGCATCCATCTGCCGAACCAGAGCCCTCAGGCCGGTGACCATCAGCATCGTGCGATTAAGCTAAGGCTGGTTAATCTACGGAGAACAAAAGGGGAACAGTTCAAGAAAACTAGGCAAGTAAAGAAGTAAGTGACTGAGGGAAAGGTGATAGACAAACCCGGTCGATGTCAGCTCTAAACTCTTTCGCCGGCAGAATGGGGATCGACAGAGGAAAGGAAAATCGTATGCTACAGTCTGGATATCCCACGAAATCTCTAGGTCCTTCATCCCGCCAGCAGCAGCATCACCAGCAGCGGCAGCTCCCGCAGCACCGGCGTCAGCATCCTCCAGTGCTCGTCCTCTCTTCCTGCCACTAGGGGCAACTGGGCCACGACCCAAGAGACCTAGTAAATGGGCCCAAGCCCAAGCAGTTTACTCCCCCTCTGGTACCAGCAGCTCCGAAGCTGGGGTCCCCACCATCTCCAGCAGCAAGTCGACGCGACCTAGAAGCTCGGTCCGGCACATGCGTACTGGGGGAACCACCGGTATACGAAAGTGGTACAGGCTGAGTGACTCTCGGACCACTCACTCGCTAATATAATACTCCCGACCGAATAGACCCTCCAGTAGAATCTGCCTCGAGATAAGGTCTCGGCTGCGCATCAGATCTGCGCCGGCCCGATCCTCTACCTCTCTCCCGACGTCCCAGTGAACCTACAAAGTACAATGCAAAGTAAATAACGGTAAGCAATAAACAGTGAGCAGCGAATATAGTGCAATATGAAAGCTAGTGTACAGTGATCAGTGTGCAGTACAATGTAGTGAACAATGCAGTGAACAGTGCGGTGAACAACAGTGGACAATATAATGCAGTAAGTAGGAAATAATGATACCTGGTCGGGGGTCATCCGGTCCAGAGACACCTGGAATCGGTTGATGTCCTTCCCCCAACCTTCTTTCCCTTCAACCCTCGGGACCACCGGGCTGCACGGGGAATGACTAGGGGGTCTACCGTAGAGTTCGCTGGGACATGAAGTCCAAGGACCTCATAGGTCCACAACTGCAAAGAAGAAGATGTCAACAGGAAGATAATAACAGATAAAAGAAATGAATGGAGAACTGCAGAAACTAAACCATACCTCCTAGACCCTCCAGTATCCCCTGATGCTGAGCTCCTTTGGGAACCGAGTGAGAGTACTCATAAAATTGTAGAGGGTGGCGAGAGCAACTCCTCCCCAGTCGAACAAAGCAACCCGGTCAAGATGAGCCAGGGCGCCCGGATAATGTAAATGGACGGTGTTCTCCTTGTTCTAGAATAAGGAGGAACCGAACATATACATTAGAAAACCCTGGGTAACCCACTCAAAATGACAGGGCTCCGTGCAATGGAAGTGTTTGAACCGCTCAAAAAACCAAGTGTATCGAACCTGGTCTCTGTCCATCTGAGTGGGAATAGCTCCGAGGAAGTACATCAGTGCACTAGCAAAACGAGCGATAATGGGGTTGAACGGAATAGGGGCTCCTCTAACCCGGATGTCGGTGATCAGCACAAAGTCGAGAGGCGTCGTAGTAGCCTCAAAGGTGGTGAAATGGAAGGTGTTAGTGGTATCCCACCACCGCTCTGCCAGAGCTATCAACCATACCCGGTCATTACTCTTGCTACCCAATAAGGGTATGAAACTAGCAAAATCGGACGCATCAATGTAAGCTCAGTTGGGAGCAGGGAAGGCATCGTACCACTCCAACACCTCCCCAGAGGTAAAACCTCCGAAGCCTCTAACATAGTGACCAGCTTGAGAAGAAAAAAGCAAAGGGAGAATATATAAAGAGCAGATCAAACAAGTAAAGTGCCAAAAGAAAAATATTTGAAAGCAATAAAGATCCTAGGTTCAAGTATCCGATAACCCTTCGGTTTTTTCAAGCTATAGTAAAAGACTAGAAACCCTAAGCCTTAGTACGCCAGGAAAATTTTTCCAACTCTAGGTTCATGTGTAAGTGACGATTCTTTAATTTTTGCAAGCCATAGAAAACTAGGCACCCTAAGCCCTGGTACGCTAGGAAAATCTGTCAAGTTCTAGTAAAAGACTAGGCACCCTAAGCCCTGGTGAATCAGGAAAATCTTCATAACTCTAGGTTCGTGTGTAAGTGACGATCCTTTCATTGTTTAACTTTGCCTAACCCTAGTTGGTTTAAAATTGTTGAAACTGATGCTTCTGACATTGGTTATGGTGGTATTCTTAAACAAAGAAACCACAATTTCAATAAAGAAGAATTAGTACATTTCACATCTGTAATATGAAAAAATGCTCACAAACATTATTCTACTATCAAAAAAGAAATGCTTTTAATTGTCAAATGTATTTCTAAATTTTAATCAATCTTTTTTACTTCGTATTGACTGCAGTGCAGCCAAATCCATTTTACAAAAAGATGTTAAGAATATTGTTTCAAAACAGATTTTTGCTAGATGGCAATCTGAATTAAGTTCATTTGATTTTCAAATTGAATACATAAAAGGTTCTTCAAATTCTCTACCTGATAAGGTCCTCCCTCAATCTGTACAGGATGTTTGCTTATCCTTTATGGATAAAACATCACCCTCATTTATCATTAATCAAAGCACCCACTGTCTTTGGAAAACCTAATTGCAAATGGGATCCCATTGGCAAACATATGTCAGACTTCTTTTTCGAATATCAACTTGCTTAGATTTGGAGATAGAGTCTTAAATGTGACTTAGATCATTTAGATTATCCTACCCTTCAAAGGACTTTCTTCTACAAATGGTGCAATGGCTTTGACACTGCTAAAGCCCTAATCAAAATCCAAGCCACTATATCCGTAAATGGTGTATAGGCCCAAGCCCAGCAAGCATCATCCTCTATCTCTGTTGTTAACTTGGACTCATTGGTCTTTTTAATTCTTCATACCCTTAAAGCCCAATACCCTGATTTATGAAAAGCCCAGTTAACTATAAAAATGTTGGAAATTATGAAATCCAACTTTCTATCATCTACGTCCAGTATGGAGACTCAAAGTGACAAATCTATGAAGTCTCCTACCCCATCTGAACAGGATACTAATCAATTTCTTTGCTTAGTCGATGAAGCCCAAGATCCCAATGAAGATAATGATCATATTCCCATAACTGATTATTGGGATTCTTTAATTAGAATTGCTGAAGAAAAAGCATCAGCAACCAAACCGAAATCACTTTGATTATTTTAATCATGGAAAAATAGGAGTTTCATACTCCGTGGAATGGCTAGATTAATTAATCATTAATCAGTAAACAATTGTCTTTTACCAGTTGTCCTTTACCGACATTGCATGACCCCACCACTAGCACCTGAGTGCTCCACTTGCTCAGACCACGACAAAGGCATCTTCTGAGTGCTCAGACTACGACAAAAGTGCATCTTCTTAGTGCTCTGAGTGCGTCCCTTTTTCAAAAGTTGCACAGTCCCTTGTCCCTTGCCGACGCTAAGGACAAACCAGCTGGATTCCACTTTCCAGCCCACTAACCGCAAACGACGAACACCTGGCTTCCACTTGCCAGCCATCAGCACTTATGAATGATTCTCTCCGACAGCTGGATCACACTAACGGGTCTGTAATAAGGATTTGAAGTCCGCATAGGGATTCACTCTTTCTATATAGGGGCGCTTCACTCTTGTTGAAGCATCAAGTTTTTCTCTCACTCTTCTCTCTTCTCTTCTCTTGTAACCCCCTTCTCTCTTGTAATATTTTTAAGTTTCAATAAAAGAAGTTTGTGTTTAAAGATCCGCAGTGCAGTGGTGGTGGTTTTGCACTATATTTGGTAACAGAGCCAGTATAAGTAGGGTATGCCCTGCTAATTTATCTGTATACTTATATGTATAAGTATTCTTATGTATAAATACTTTTCGGTTAGCATGTTTCTTAATTTATAATATTTATAATTGATGTTTGGTTATGGTACTCACCCAAGTCGCGTTAGTTAGGGAGTAAGGCCCGTTTACCGAGATGGTTGGGCATCTAGTGATACCATAAATCGTTGACAGACGTGTAATCAAAACTCACTTATAAGTATTCTAATTCAGATATAATCTATCAAAGAAGTATGAAGCCATATTAATACTTGTCTTATATAAGTATATATCTTGTTAAATACTTTCTCGCTTTTGGACTGATAGATTAGTAAAAAATGCTAAAATAGTTGAGTTTTCTCAAATTCACCAACTGAATAAATGGACCACACCTTCGGTTGAATCAAAGTTGATTTACAAGGTATATCTCTTTGATTTCAAAAGTCAAAAAGCTGTAAAAACACTTGAACAATCTATTTGTTTAGGTAATCAAGAATAAACTCTTCAACTTATTAGTTAAGAGACATACAAGCATATTTGCATAAATATCAATATTTGCATATTAGTTTAATACAAATTGCTCTAAAACCTTTAAATCTATTAGGTGTTAATGGTAGTATTAATGCAACCCTACGTGATGGTAGGTGTAATAATTTTGTTTCATCTCTTATAGATGTTGCACAGACTAGTTTATGCCATGGATCAGTCTATTTTAATGTATATTCAAACTTAAATTTATCGTTATCAGATGCAAATTTTTTTGATGCTGTAACTTTAAATTTACAAACGCATAGTCATGATTTTCTTCCCGGATCAGAAATCATTGCTGTTATTTATAGAATACATTATAAAGTAATAAATATTTTATGTCCTAACGTTGTACTACGCAATGACCCTGGCAAATTTTCTGTGATTGAAAGTAATCTTTTTACTACACAAATTGCCAGACCTAGATTAATCCAGTGGGATGAAATTAAATTTCCTACCAAATGGACAATCCCAAGGATTGTAATGCTTAGACTCTTTTTGGACAGTAATATTGATCAAATTGTCCAGAATGCTTCAGGAGACATAGAAATCTTCTCTGCAGGTTTCAATCTTAATCGTCATTTAACTAGAAGTGTTTCTTTAAGAAGACCACATAGTTATAGAATTTCATATCCGTCATCTAGTAGACTTTCTAATTTTGAGTCTGCTAGATCAAAATTACCTGATGAAACAACCATAGCTGATTTAGGATAAAGAACTGAATCCCTAAATCAAAAACCTGAATCTACTTCTGGATCTGTTTTGACAGATCTTAGAATTTCAGAACAACAAATTCCTCATGAAATTTATTCCTCACCATCAGAAGATGTTCTTCAAAGAACATCACCTACTGTCTTAGAAATGAGTTTTCATATGTAATTTTTATGAATTTTACACCAAGCTCTTTTCTTAGACAAGTTATCAGTAAAGAATTTCATACCTCAACTCACACCGAGTTTAGAAAAAATTTCTTTTCTACTTATACTTGAGATCAACAAAAAATTATTCAAATAATTTTTATCAAGATCTTGAAAGACAGCAAAATGCTATTTTTTTTCTTCAAAGAATGGTTTGATGTATGATCTTTTAATGAAGACCATCTTGTTGTAATATCTGATTTTAAGAAGGTTTGGACTAAAACTGATGGCACCTCTGTGACTTCAGTTCATCCACCTCATGAACCTATTTGTTTACCTACTAGTCCTAAACCTTTAGAAGTTGGTCTTTATGTTTTATTAGACTATCCTAATACGTCTACGATTATTAAATCACAAATGAAACAACTTAATTTTACTAATTTAAATTTACAAACAATTAGTAATCAACTTGATCGTATAGAATAAAATGTAGATGAAGTTTAATTCATTCGCGTTATCCTGTTAAAACTCCTAAAACCTTAGGAAAAGAATAGATTTCTTTACAATTTACTCGTCTTGTTCCTGGATTTAAATTATCCAGTCAAAAAAGGGATAATGAGTTCGCTGAAATATTAATCTCAAAATTATGATCTTTGAAAATGAAAGAACCTGAAAAACATATTAATACTTTAGATCAATCATTATCTTCAGAGGATTCATCATTTGGTACTGAATCTGAGCCAGCTCAAACTCTAACTCAGATCCAGGATCTTCAATCTATGTTTACTCCCCAGGTAAATAAGATTGAGTATAAACCTTATGGTAAAACTTATTACCAGCATCCAACACCAACGGATTTGTTATGGGAAGAAGATTTCTTCTAAACACAAAATTCGTACAATGGAAAACTATTTATGAATGGAACATAGATAGTTTATTTGAATATCAAAGCTTTGAAATTATTCATAACATGATGATATATGCCTGTTGTAGACATTCCAATTTGATCTCGCCTAATCTTAAGCGAATTCGATGATGAGAACAGGTGAAATAGTACTTCAGTACGATCCTCAGAAAGTGATCTAAGCTCGGTATTTGAACCTGAAACCTTCGTGTTAGCCCAAGGGCTTTTTAATTTGATTTTGATGATTTTCATAATTTAATTTCTAAGAATAAATAATTTTAAATGGATAATATTTTATATTTTCAAAATGAAAGTGTTAACACATTTTGAACAATCTAAGTTGACACATTAGCAAAAAAGAAATGACTTTTATCTCAAAAGATTCAAACACTTAAGAATTCTTTAATTAGAATTTTTTGTGTTGTTCTCAATTGAAAATTAAGTCAAACACTTAAGGCAAAAGTATACTTGAAACTTATCAAGTGTGTTAACACCAATTGATCAAATGCTTTGACACCCTAACTGTTTTTCAAGTTGATCTTCAAGTACCAAAAAATTAGTGTCAACACAAACTAGTTTTGTGTCAACACAAAAAGTGCCGAAGTGCCCAGGACTCATTTTGAGTCGACACA
>JAOTRH010469769.1:0-27130 GCA_034768845.1 Heliamphora exappendiculata | reverse complement strand
AAAAAAGCTTTCAATTGAGATGTTAAGAATGAATAAAATGATGGAAGAATGAAATTGAAGTGAAAATAGAATTGAATGTAGAAATGAATGGAATGCTCATTTTCATTCTACTGTTTAGTTGTCAACATAAAATGTTGTGGGAATAGAATGAATATTTCTATTCCTATGTTTGGTATGTTTAGCTAATGGAATGAAATTTCTTGCAAAATATTTAACAAACGATGGTTAGCACTCTTATATTGACAAAGTTTATTAAAATTCATCTTATATGATAAAAATAATGAAGTATAAATCTCATAATACTCAATCATTAAAAAAAGTAATATGGAATCTCAAAAATAACTAAAATAACATTAGAAAGTGCTATGGGGATGATAGCGGCACCGAAGGTAGCTCCGACAATTGCAGTAGTGGCTACGGTGATAGTGGTGGTTGCGGCGATGTCGACGTTGGGGTAGTGGTGGTGGTAACAACGGCAATGGGGGTTGTGGTGGTGGTAGTGGCGGCAGCAGTGGTGGGTTAATAGTGGCGGCAGTGGTGGCGGCAAGGTTTGGGGTGCTAGCGGTGGTGGTGTCAGGGTGGTTGATGGTGTGCAGTGGTAGTGGTGGCAGCGACAGGAGTGGTGACGGTAGTGGGTGGTGGAGCGATAGTGGCGATGGCAAAGCGGCTATGGTGGCGACGATAGTGGTGGCAGAGTGGTGGTAGTTGGTGGTAGTAATGATGGTAGTAGCGGTGGTGGCAGTGGCACAGACGATTGTCGTGATGGTATGTTAAGTAATAGGATTCTACGTTGGAATAAAATACCTATTCCTTATGTGATGAGAATGAATATATATTCTCACTTTTTATAGAATAGCTAGCTATTCCAATGTGTCACGGGTTGCCCTTTGATAAGGTCAATCCCGTGATGTTGTGTAGTCGTGCCAAGGACAAGCCCAGAGTAGGCCCACGACGGTGTTCAGGAGTACTGGCAGCATTAACCAAAAAACGTGTCATGATGCCCTGACAAGACCATGCGCACTGCTGCTGTCTTGTGCTACACTGTTGTATGCCGTATGTTCTTGTCAGGGTATCATGACACGTTTTGGGGTTAATGCTGCCAGTGTTCTTGAACACCGTCGTGGGCTTACTCTGGGCTTGTCCTTGCCACGACCAGACAACATCACGGGATTGGCCTTATCAAAGGGCAACTCGTGACATTCTCCCCCACTTAAACCATCAACGTCCTCGTTGATGTTGCACAAAGTGCAAGTGCCACATGCTAAGCTCCACTTCCTCTGAAGTTGCTTCAACATCCACCGATTACCAACAGTCCGTCGTGATAACCTGCCACCAACATCCATATCAATCAGCCAAGTACCGGTCTCTCGCAGTACCGCTCTCTTCTCTGAGAAAACTTGACTCAAACACAGCAAAGCTCCTTTGAGCTGACACCATTAGTCTTCACCTGATTATGCAACAGTGCTCCTCTTAGCTGATCTCTATCTTGGCGTTACTTGTTGAACGGTCCATTGTTAACAACACACCTCAATGCTCCTGTGTCAATTTAGAGCTTGCTCTTTCGAGCTAAACTCAACTCAAATGCTCCTCTGAGCTGTCATGCGACTCCTCGCTTAACTCTTGTGGATGCTGCTTGCGCCACTATACCACTGGTGTTAACCAACAAGAAATGGGGTACTACGCTGCTGCACAATGTCACTGGTTGCCCTTGGATAAGGCCAATCCCGTGATGTTGTGTGGTCATGACAAGGACAAGCCTAGAGTAGACCCACGACGGTGTTTAGGAGTACTGGCAGCATTAACCCCAAAATGTGTCATGATGCCCTGACAAGACCATACGGCATACAGCAGCGCAGCACAAGACAGCAGCAGTGCGCATGGGCGTAGGTCAGCGCGCGGCATAGGGCGCGCGGGCATGGCAAGGCGTCGGGCACGGCGTGCAACAGTTTGGCATTAAGGATATTTTGAGAATAAATAAATAAATAATATTTATTTATTTATCCATTATGACTCCTCAAATATTTTGATGTTTTCTCATGCCAGTATGGAGATGGCTAAGAAAGCTATTATAAGGGGGTAGTGGTGTGTCAGCTACCAGCCCTCCCATGTGTCATTACTAGGCACTGAAGTGGACAATCCCAAGGCAACATTGGGGGCGGGCTCTAGGCACCAAAGAGAGGTGTTTCTGAGTCTCCATGCGAGCACGGGTGCCGCATGGACGATGTCAACTGGGAGGATTCGGGAGCTTTTGACATCGCGCGTAGAACTCGGGGAAGAGGTTGTGGACACCGACTCGCTTGCCCCGCAGGCTATCTCTCTTATTTGAGTGTTCTAACCCGATTAGGCTATCGAGGCACCACCGAATGCCTCGTGTGCCAACCTACTTGCATGTTATGGGTTTGGCATCGCTTATAGTGGTCCTGCGGCCTGAAATGTGCGATTTACTGCTAGAGTCACATTTTGATGCCATTGTTGGATGCATAAACCTATGAAACGAGTTGAGCTGCTTGACGAGTGAATTGGCATGATGCATTTTCGGTCTAAAAATCGACTTTGCCTTGCTCAGATGACACGTCATGTGCATTGCCTAGCACGCGTATACGCATGAGGACATCGCCGTTGGCACAAGAGTGACCCTTGGCGTCATATAGGGAATGAGGCACCCTTGACTTTCGGAGATAAGCTATACCGACCCGCTACACGTTGAGAAACTTGTCAGCTAAGTTGGGCATCATTGTCAACACGTATGTGTACTTGTTTACCTAACGAGTATGGGACCTCGGTTAGGCGAGCGCCTTACTCAGGATGAGTTTGGTGCAAGGAAGCTACTGCGCCATTCGATTTTCAACTTGGGACGTCAAGTCATCAGGTGGCATCTCGGCTATATGGAACTTCCGTGAGGGGAGTTTGTTCTTGCATGATAAAGCATGGGCCTTTAAAAAAAAATTTGAAGACCAGGTAACAGAAAACACTCGGATTATCAGAGAATAGACAGATTCGAGCTTGGTGGAGTTCGAATGCCACACGGTAAAAAATTCTGCTGCGCCACTAAAGTGTCGCCCCATGACACAATGGAATGACGCTTCCCACTTCAAAAATATAAACCAAACATAGAAAACGGAATTTGAATCTAGAATAGCTATTCCATTCCAGCCTATTCCTACGTACCAAGCATATGATTATTGTAAAAGAAAATGTAACGATGCGCATTCGAAATAATCCACAATAACTTTTCTATTAGAACTTCATTGCAAAGCCTATAAACTATGATAAAAAGTTATTTATGTATATGGTTGTGTTATATTAGGGGTTATAATCTTCCCAACTTGGCCTTAATATTCCAGTTGTGCCATTGTACACCGTTTAGGAATATGTCCCGATGTCTACAATTTCATTGTCATGTAAATTGAGGTTATTGGATTTTAATTTTTAATATCGTTTTCTTGGGTGATTGTTCTACTTTTACTAGAAGGTTGGCTTGTAATATTTTAAATTCACTTATTAGATTTCGGACATCGACATCCCTCTGCCTATAGTGTTTCACGATCATTGTTAAAAATGACCAATATGAGTTATTTAAATCACATCAGTTGACGTTTGGCTCAATAGTATAAGTACCACACTCTTACATAGAAGATTAGGGTTTAATCTTGATAAGTGCAAAAAGAAATTACTTTTTTGGCTCGTCTAATTAGAGTCATTAGATTTGTGTAATCTTGTTATTTGTCGATAAAAAATTGTCATTGGACCCACATATCGGGTCATTCTAGTACAAGAAGATGTTCATGCCGAAATTGAGTTTTTAGATGAATTTATTGTGATAGTAGAAAAACATCGTGCTACAACAAATGTTCTGAATACAAAAACCAAAAAAGTAATTAATGTAAAATTATAGGAAATAACATGTTTGATGAATTAGATATAAGTAAGCACATGCAAAGTTCACCAGTACGGGCTCCATATCCTAAGAAAGCGGTATGAAAAGGGTCTTCAAAAGGGTGGAAAATCAGAAAACAAAAGTGAATGTTTTTTTTCAAAAAGCCATTTTTCCATAACTCCTGCAAGGACCTATTGTGCAAGTGCGAAACAAAAAAAGGATTGCAAAATAAAATAATTGCAGGTTCAAAGCTAAGCCATCCAATAATTCTTATACCAACAGACCTTGAGGATGACTTCTATCTTCTGCTGTAAATGTGTGATTCTTTCCATTCACTCAAACTAGGCTTTGCCCAGGAGATTTCATCACTTGATTGTCCTTTATCATTGTTCTAATTGCAGGGACTCCATCCCACCTTCCCGCTGATGCATATAGATTAGCCACCTCTACATATGGAGCTGCAGCCCAGGGCACCATTTCAAAAAGACAATGAGCTGCATGCTCACCAATCTCTACATTATGGTGATTCTTGCAAGCACCAAGCAACGAACCCCAAATGCCAGCGTCAACTTTGAAAGGCATTTTGTGAATCAACTAGAATGCTTCATTTTTCTTTCCTCTGCGTCTGAGAAGATCAACCATACATGATTAGTGATCTAATCCAAGATTTATTTTATGTACGTTAGTCATCATATCAAAACACTCCCATCCTTTCTCGTGGAAATCTGCATGAGTGCATGCTTGAAAAACAGAAGATCAGCCATACATGATTAGTGATCTAATCCAAGATTTATTTTATGTACGCTAGTCATCATATCAAAACACTCCCATCCTTTCTCGTGGAAATCTGCATGAGTGCATGCTTGAAAAACAGCGAGGAATGTACTATGGTTCAGTTTCAGCCCCTGCTCCAACATCAGAAAGAAAAGGTCCCAAGCTGCCTTAAAATCTCCATTCAGGGCAAAACCCGAGATCATAGCTATCCAAGAAACGATGGTTCTCCATTGCATCGTGTGGAAGAGTTCCCAAGCAAATCTTATACTTCCACATTTTGCATACATGTCTATCAATGTATTGCAAACCATTACATCATTTTTTAACATGTTTGAAAATAGTGTAACTATCAATCTATCTTCCAATCTCAAGTGCTCCTATTTGGCCACAGGCCAAGATCAGGTAAAGCATAGTAACCATATCAAGTTTCTGACCAGCTGCTTCTATAGAGTGAAACAAAGGCAAAGCCTCATCTAAGTCGCCTTTCTTAGCATACCCACCGATAATTGTAGTGCACGAAACACAACTCATATCTATCATGTTATCAAATACGAATCGTGCAAAATCAATATCTCCGCAATTGGCATACATGGAAATGAGGGTATTGAGTACAAAAATATTCAAAACACACTCTAACTGAAATCCATGACCATGGATTGATTTACCATGGTATAATCCTTCAGTCCTCACACATAGAGAATGCAAAGTAAGAATGGTGCCCACATCAGGCCCAAGTCCATCAGAAGGCATCCGTTTGTACGAGCTGATCACCTTAAGTGGTTCTTTAAGATGGGCATATCCTAAAAGCATAGAAGTCCATGAAATAATAGTCCTAAAACCCAAATGAATCCTACCAAACACAATCTCAGCCATGCCCAAGTCACCACATTTCAAATAGGCAGTAACCCAAGTGTTTGCAATTGAAACACCAGCTTCCACCCCTGTTCGAATTCCAAAATAATGAATGACATTTACTAACTTCAGATCATTCATACCGGAACCCAACTGTGTCAGTCCCATTACTGTGACCGAGTCCGGGCGTATCCCATCAATTCTCATTTGATTAAAAAGACCAGAGACCTTATCGATAATACCCAATTGAGCAAACCCCCCAAGCATAGCATTCCAAGACGTGACATCCCTATCTGTCATTCTCTCGAACACGTAATGAGCATAATCCAAGTGGTCACATTTCACGTACATATCGACCAACGCAGTCTGAGCATACATATTGGACTGAAACGGCCATTTCGCGACATGGGTGTGAAAGGTTTCGGAGGAACGGAGATTCAAGAGCTTGCCGCAAGCTTTTGCTACGAATGGAAAGGTCAAATTTTTGGGTTCTAAACCATTTTGCTTCATTTGGCAGAAGAGAATAAGGACTTTGTGAGCGTGGCCTTGGTTTACTGGAGTTCCATAGAGCAACATTTGAGAGATTCAAAAAACGGTTGAAAATTGGCAGCAAAGATGAGTTTACCATGTCTCATTGTGTTAGGCGGGAATGCAAACTTAAAGGCCTTACGAAGGTGACGAGAAGTTATTCCCTTTACACGATATCTCACTATACATTTAAGTACCGTTTGCTAACGTTTATTTTTATTGTTTTAAAAAAATTTGTAAACGGCAAATAAAAATATATTTAAAAATTATTTTAATTTTTTAAAATATTTAAGTTTGTCTAAAATTTTTAGTTGCTCAGGTAACCTATTTAGTACTCAGTCAAATGTTCAGGTTTGTCATTTTAATATTAATAACAAATTTGAATTCCATTTTTCGCTATAAGTTCCTTTGGTTTATTAAATTGATTATGTTATTTGCATTTTAACTAGAGCAATTAGTTACAAATTCTTTAGTCGCATATATCATGTCTCAAGTAACGTGGGGTCCTAAACATGCATTCATGTTTGAACATGCTTCAACATCCTGAATTGAAGAAGAAAAGAGGACTTACCGTATGATTATGGCGGGAGAGGTGGTCCTGTGGCTGGCTGTGAAGAAGGTCGGGAGCAACGTCAGCAACTGGAGGCTCGTATATCCTCATTCCGCTGGGCCTTAGACAGTGAGGAGCTGGAGAGTAATGATGAGGGTCAAAAGGAGTAAGGATGCCCTCACCAACGTGGGGATCCAAGAAATTAGCAATCTCAACCTCAACAGCCGCCTACTCCATCGTTGCCTAATCAACTGTTGCCTGCACTGCAGCTGTTGCCTGTGTCGCCCTGTCCTAGTCCTCAGTAGCACGAAGCAAAGACTGCTTCTTAACCTCGGTCTCAAGAATATCCATAGCCCCCATAGCAGTGGAAGGCTGAGGTGCAGAAATTTCACCAGCAGGAATGCTAGAGTCGGCTCCTCTAATAGCGCCGAGGGAAGTATTGTCGAAAGAGAAAGGTCCTCGCCGTGCCCCAACAATGTCATCATCGTGACAGTGGCCCGCCATGTGAAGGAAATGACTCTAAAAGATAAAAGAAAGTCTTAAGGTCTCAAAAGCCAAGTGGGAAGCTGAGAGAGTTCGAGAGAGAAGAGAGGTTAGAGAGAGAGTGTGAGAGGTTCGAGTGATGATCTGCGCGTCTGGGAGGCCTTTAAGGTGGCTGGACTTTGCCACTTCAACAACCAGAGTTGGCGACCGTGAGGTTTATGAAGAGTTTCTTTGCGTCCGCAATGTTAGTTTAAAAAGATCTGCGCGGCTGCAACTTATCCCAACCGTCATGTCACAGCTTAGGTCCCTGGACCCTGTGACCACAAGGTTTGGTTGTTGCGGGCACGTGTTTTTAAGTAATGATTGCATTTTGGTTGCCATGATTACCCTTAATGGTGTGTTTGGTTGTTTGTTTTTGGGGTTTAAAATAGTTTTAAAGTCTTGACTCGACTTTTTAATTATTTTTATCCCATTCTCGTCCCAAATTTTTCGATCTTGACTCGACCTATTAATTTGTGATTTTCTCTTGATAAATTTAATTTTAAAATCTTGATTTGATTTTTTAATTATTTTTATTTTGTTCTCGTTCTGAATTTTTGGGTCTTGACTTGACCTATTAATTTTTGAATTTTTTCTCTGAAAAATATAATTTTAAAGTCTTGACTCAATTTTTTAATTATTTTTATCCCATTCTTGTCCCAATTTTTAGATCTTGATTCGACCTATTAATTTGTGATTTTTTCTTTGATAAATTTAATTTTAAAATCTTGATTCGACTTTTAAATTATTTTTATCCCATTATCGTTATGAATTTTTAGGTCTTAGCTCGACATATTAATTCATGTTGCCTCCCTGCTTAAGATAATTTTTAAGATCTTGACTCAAATCTTTTAATTATCTTATCTTCAGCTGAATTTTTAGATCTTGACTCGATCTTTGAATTGTTGTTTGTGCTACTTGGGGTCTTGACTCGACCTTTAGGGTACCTGTTGCATCATGTTTTAGCACCTGCATCATATTTTACATCTCACATCTTTTGCATTTGCCTAGAAACTACGTTTTAGTCTAATCCCTAGCAAAGGGGTACGTAGGCAACTCGATGGAAGTTCGGACACGACCACCATCATATAAATGCTTATGTGTTTTGTAGCCTAAGAATGGCAGCTCGGTCAAATGGATGTTGTCTCTGCGTCTTTGACATAACTCACATAATGCATTGTTGCGCAAGTTATGTCAAATAGGGGTAACTGTAAACACCCCAATTTGATCATGTCGAATCTTAAGCCTATCTGGGGGAGTTCGATGATAAAAATCAAGTGAAATGATGACTGTGTACGATCACCGGGAGGCAATTCAAATTCCATATTCAAACCAAATGATCAAAACTCTCACAACCTTGAGGCTGCAACTTTTAAACCCTACGACCTAGTTGATCATTGGCCCAAGTAATTCACTTGCAATCTTTGAACCTTGTAACCGTCATGTTGAATATTGCGACCGCAATGTGAAACTCTTGGAAATCCTAAAATTTATTACGGTTGCAACCTCCAACCAATTGGTCGCAACATTTGAAAGTGGCGACTGCAGGCTTTGTGAGCTCAGTCTGAGCATCAAACGTGGCAGCATCTCATTGGTTGGCATGTTCTATATAAACATACATTTGGTACGATTTTAGAAAATCTTTTTTAGCTGACGTTAATATACTACTGCTTTATCAAATACTATTCTACGTACACCGGTACTCTTTCGTACTCTTAACTCACACCCCAATCCACATTACTGCTCGAGCATGACTTGGATATTAGATACTGATTGCTTCACGAGGATTGAGCTGGTGATTCCACATTCTCCGACTTGAGGACTCCTCTGGAATAGTTGCATTTTAGGTATTTTTTGAAACCTCGGCATTTCTCACCTCACATTTTCCACCCCTGTGGGGAGGATGGGTTTTTATTTTGGATATTAATTTCCAAATTACATGTTATTTCTTTAGTGCTACCATCGTTAGGTTTAATCATCACATATTTAATTGATAATTTTAATTAGTAGAATTGTGAACATGCTTATTCTTTAGATTTGATATCACTAGGTTTAATTTCCTTGTCCGTATATTTAAATGTCAATTTTGGGAGCATGCTTAGTTTTAGAGAATTTGGTTAACTTTCACTATATATTAATTAAAATAGTCTCAATTATGCTCTGCATATACTGTACACTGGCACCCCAATACACTGTCCATTAAAAAGTGCTTAAATTCCTTGCGGTCGCAACGTCCAGTTGTTGCGATCGTGACCAAAATGCACTGACATGCTTGTGGTTGTGATTCTGTTATGCACGATCGCAACATTTTGGCCTTTGGTGCTTGCGACCATAACATCTGTACGTTACAGTCGTCACCTCTATTTATTTCTAGTAAGTTAAAGCCTATTCCAGTAGCCTATTTCTGCTTATATAATGTTTCAATTGATTACCAGTACGCAGTTGGTAGTATAGAGCAGCATGTTTAAAGATTAGAAATCTTTTAATACTTTGTATATCGCATGCAGTTTGCTTCATGTATCATTTAGTTAGAATTTGCATGCCTTAAGATCTATAATTTCTTTTTATACTTCATTTGACATTCTATATGCCTATGCTATGTATTTTTATTATTTTGATTTTGAATGTTCTTTCTTTATTCATATTTTCTGTATGCGCATTTGAGAAATGTAATCAAAGAACCAATGATGATTAGTAGAGGTCAACTTCATGGTTGGGCGAGCGGGGTGCCTAACACCTTCCCCGATTCATACCTTAGCCCCCGAACCCTTCTTTTCACTTGTTAAATGTCTTTTTTATAGATAGTGGCCCATTTTTTTATTTTTTTTGATTTTTCTCAAAAATCAAGTGGTGACTCCATTTTTCACAAAAATGGGTTTTCAAAATATTTTGATTTTCAAGGTGTTAAAAAATTTTAAAATAACTTTTGAATTTCCTATTTTAGTTTTGAAACAAACCCTAAATTCCAGTGCCATAGACATAATCACTTGAAGAGCCAAGCTCTATAGATTTTGTGTCGACACCTGCGACAGATTTCAAATCTCGCGTTGGTTCCAATAGCTTGATTTCATAGCATTACTTGCCCCAACCAACAGTTATTTACTTTAGATGGCTATATAAGGAGATAATTTTTAGAGTTTTAAATCTCTGTATATTGTTCTTTTACTTGAATTAAAAGCTCAAAATCGTCAAGAAAGTATTTATTGCTCATTTACTCTTCTAGCCAATTTTCACTCTTTCTTGTTTATTTATTTTCAATCATTTGAAAAGAGAGTATTGAGTTAGTGAATTTTTTATTTTATCATTTATTGTAATAGATGGTGAGTCACCCTTGATCCTTTAAGAGAGTGAGTAATCCTCTTTAAAGAAGAACTCAAGAGATATTAGAAAAAATAGGAGATTATTTTGTAGAATTTTCTTGAGGCTATATAAGGCTTTTTAATGCGTCTGTGAAGCATTCGATCATAATGGATATTCTTAAGGGGAGTCTTGAAGAGTGGATGTATGCTTAAAAAAAGCTTAACCACTATTAATTCTTGGCGTCTCGTTCAATTTCTCTCTCCCTAATCTCTTTAATTTTCTTGCTGTCATACATATTGCTATATTTCTTAGTGAAATTAAAAAGTTTTGAATTTTTTTAAAAAAAATTGTTATTATTATTTTAAAATCCAACTCACCTCCCTCTTGGATTGCCTGAACTAATAGTAATGAAAAAGATGTGGCAACGTACGTAAGCAAATGTCTACAATGCAAACAAATAAAAGCGATTCGTCGAAAACTAGCCAGTCTCCTGCAACCTTTGTCAATTTTGGAGTGGAAATGAGAGCATATTATTATAGATTTCGTGGTAAGGTTACCCTCGGACGCAGAAGGGAAATAACTCTATATGGGTTATTGTCAATCGACTCACGAAGACAGCTCATTTCTTACCTGTAAAGAAGACGTTCACAATCGACCAATTGGCCAGACTTTACGTTCAAGAAGTTGTGCGCTTACACTGAGTTCCAATGTTAATCGTTTCAGATCGCGACTCGAGGTTCATCTCTTGATTTTGAAGGGCTTTTAGAAAGACATAGGCATCAGCTTAAACCTCAGTACGACCTTTCACCCACAGATGGATGGACTGTTAGAACGAACTATTCAGACGATGGAGAACATGCTTCAAGCTTACGCTATAGATTTCTAGGGAAGCTAGGAAGAACATATATCGCTTGGGGCAACGCTGTATGCTTTCGTTTGTGGAATGGAAGCAGTTCTACCCATCGAAGAATTGCTCCTGTTTGATGAAGGAAGACTAAGGGTCTTGTTTTACATCCAAGGGTATCAGAGTAGGATAGCTCAAGCGTTTAACAAGAAGGTTATGTCATGAAACTTGAAGGAAGGCGACTTAATCCTTAAAGAGATCAGAGCTCGAGTCTATGATCCTAGGGGCAAGTTCAAACCTTATTGGGCTAGACCCTACCTTATCTAGACTCTAATGTCAGGAGGCGCTGCTATTCTCATGGACCTGGACGGGAACATTTTCTCTACACCCATCAACTCAGACCAACTCAAAAGATTCTATCCTTGAGAGAAAAACCAGCAAAAGATGAATGAAAAAACCCAAGTGTGACCTAAGCCTCGAACTACGTTATAGCCTGATTCTCTTTCTTCGGGATACGTAGACATCTTCTGTCAGAAATTTAACCCTAACTTTTGTTTAAAATTCCCTTTTTGTAGCCTTGTCCAACTAATTAATCAAAGTAAAAACTTACTTTAAGTTTTTATAATAAATTGGTTACATTGCAAAAGGAAAAATCTGAAAGAAAAGTTTTAGAGATCACCACAAACTAAAAATGGAGAAACTTTCATCGAAGGTTTGTACTAACACAATTTCAATTTCAAAACAAGAGTGGGTCACAAGTCCTCATCCTTAGAAACTAAAAGGCGAAACAAGCGAGATACTGGGACATAGCAAAGTAGAGTCAGTCCTTCTCCTCTTTGCATCCCCTCCTTGCCCTACCCTACGCTCTGTCTCCACCTGCAGCCAAGCTCGGTAATCTCTAGAAAGTCCTCTATAGAAATCCATACCAACCGGTACCCTCAGTCGAGAAGACCAAGTTCACTGGTACTGTCCCAAGAAGGGGGCCCGATGCGGAGAACTATACAGATGACTCACAGCAATCTTGGGTCGGATCTGAGTACGCTCGAACTAACAAAGGATGTGATATGGATGATAGAAAGTGGCTAACTTTACGCCAACCAATAAAACCCCCGAGTAACCCACAGTCGCAGTAGTCATGAAAGATATTTTCAGCCAAGAGCATAACCAGAAGATGTCCTCCCTGATCAAAGAACTAAGGTAGTCCTTCCAAGTGGCTTCAGTCGAGCAAAGGCGACAAACCTGATGGCATATGAAAGACTTCACATTGTAACTGTCAGATACAAGCTTCTCTAGCAAGTTCACCTTCTTCATCAGCCAAACTTGAGAGAACCAAGAAAAAGGAGATCAAAGTGGAAAAACCTGAAAGAACTAAGAAAAAGGAGAGCTATGCGGAAAAATAGAGAGAAAAATAGAAAAATGAGAGCTGAGTGAAAAAATAAAGAGAATTAAAGAAAAAGGAGAGTTGAGCGGGAAAATAGAGAAAAAATAGAAAAAAGAGAGCTGAGCAGCAAAAATCGAGAGAAATACAAAAAAAATGAGAGAAGAGAGACTACCTGCAGCAGGAGAGCGCTGCCTGCGAAGTAAGGGGTACCCACAGTATGGACTGTATCAAGACCGAGGAGTATCTCGGCAAGGACTAATGGGACAGGATCCCGACCCTCATAGATCTGATGAGCCACATCGACCAAAGAAGAGCTAACTTGCTCATCAGAAGGACCGAAGAGAAAGTAAGCTAGAAGACAAATACAAAGGGCATAATGACGTTGAAGCTGGAAAGAGAAGTCGCCAAGAGATCCCCGATGCCCGAAGCGGTCTATGATCCGTACCACATCGAGGAACCCATCATGGATAATGAGAAAAGCCTCACGCCTAGAATAGCCGTAGAGCTGCATCAACCTATCCCTAGGACTCAAGAAGGGCATAGGAACTATAACCTCTTCTCGGGCTGAAATCTCTAGAATGGTCAAAGAGTCCTCTATCGTCGGACATAGCTCCTCGAAATCAAATTGAAAGGCATGTACCTCGGGATCCCACAACTGGGCTACTTCTCGCAGAAGATGCCAATCAACGTTCATTGTTCGTTAGGAGAATAGTGCATCTAGGCTGACGTTGAGGAAGTTTTTGCGCTAAACTGGAGAGAAGTCGTTCATCTAAGCCAAAAGGGAGTTGTTGTAGTGGTTCATGAATAAGGCAAGAAGAGTGCAAGGATAGCCAGAACAGTGGGTTCTAGAACAATTGCCCCATTTATAGAACTAGAAATGGAGGGAACCCACATAATCTGCTTAGAGTTTCACACTAAAATGTTTTATTACGGCCGCCACCTTTTTCCCACGGCTGCCCACTTCTTACCTCCAGCTGCCATGTTTTTCCCTCAAATCTTACGACTGTGATATCCCAAAATCCAGGCCTTGAACTTTTCTCCATGAAAGTTCAGGCCGCTATATCCAAAATCCACGGTCGCGAGTTCAAAGCTCATGGCTGTAACTTTTTTATGCAAAAAAATTGACAGCCCTTTCTCATTTTGCTAGCATACCTAAATCGTCGTCAACAACTTATAAACAACTCACAACAAGGAAAAACAGTTTATATACCAGGGTTTCAACTCATGAATCATATCATCATGCATAATAAGAATCTAAGCATTCAAAAGTGATTTTCATATCATAAATAAAGGAGTCATAAGCATCCATGATAATCGAAACTGTAAACCAAGGGCACGAAGGCCCAACCCATTATAAGCAAAGTAATGTGTGTATGTATGTCGTGGCACGCATGCCAAAAGGAAAACCAAGAGCACGAAGGCCCCATACATAGTATATGTACATGTGTGTCAGAGCAGTATATCAATGTGTGACAGAGCAGTGTATCAGTATGTTAAGGCAGTAGATTAGGAGCAGCGGTGTATCATAACAAAGTATAAGAGTGTATCAAATGGGCACGCAGGCCCAAGCAAGAATAGGCATGCAGGCCTCCATGTATAGCGAAGAAGAGATAAAAATCATTAGTAGTAGAACAACTACAGATCGGCCACTCCCGTCGGGTCCTCTTCCTCCCGACGACATAGCCTCCCTGAGATGACTCATCAGACGACAACCCCATCTCTCGGGTCTCCTCCTTCGAGTCGGTAGTAGTCCGCGCAGTATTAGAAGCCTGGGTCCTAGACAAAGAAGCAGTAGCAGTAGAATCAAATGAAGGCACAATTGGTACAACTTGAACGGCTGGTGGCGCATGACCTCTACGAGTCCTCGGCCCTCTACCCCGACCACACTGAAAGAAGGAAGGGGCTCATGAGATGATCATAGTATGACTGAATAGGAAAGAAAAATGTATAAATTTAAATAGGAGCAGAGTTAAGCAAGTACCATAGCAGGGCCACCCCGGGGAGCAGGAGGCTCTGTACCCTGGCCTCGGAAGGCAGCATCCCAGTGGTGAACCAATATTCCTAACCCAGTGATGAGGCAAAGGCATTGATCGCACCACTCCCGAGACATCTGCCAGGAAAAGAATCACATCAGGACAGTTAGATATCAGAATCAGTACAGTCAGGAACAAGAAATCAATACTATCATATATGAAGAGCAGTATGGAAAGAAGGGAAGGAAAGATGTCATACCTGCTCTACATCAGGAGGAAGGAGAATCTCTTGGGCCGTTGGCTCGGGGATCTAAATCTGGTGAAGGTTCTTGTCTACAAAGGTGTCCACCGTCCATGGCAGCTCAGGGTGGGTAAGACCTGCGGCAGTAAAAGGAGAACCCTGCACAGCAGCACGGGCTACCATAGCAGGCATGAGCCTCTCTCGAGTGAAGACCGTATAATCACGATCCTCACCCTTGATCAACGCAGCAGCATCAATGCCCATCATGGTACGGGTAATCTCAACCGTACGGAGGGTGTCAATCCGACGCATCCCGACCAAAGGCATCCTCGGAATATAAAAATGGTCATACCCCAAAGACTGTCGAACCACGCTCTCACCAAGGTACCACTCTCTACAGAATGGCCCCTCAAGAAAGACGCGGGTTCAAGTAACCTCACAGCTCCGCATCAAGTCGACACCAGCTCGCTCCTCCATGCTGACCCATATATCTTCGCAAACCTAAAGGTCAAAGAAGACGGGGACACATGACCAAGAAAGTATGTAAGAGCCACTGCGCTCTGGCAGTTATCGGGGTCGTAGAGGGTTGGGTCGCCGCCAACCCAGATCCCGGTGAGAAGAGAGAAATCAAGAGGAGTTAGAGTCACCTCGAAAGTCAATAGGTGGGAAGTGTTGGTGGTATCCCACTATCTCTCAGTCAGGGCAGTAAGGGTGAACCTGTCGTTGCTGATCCCCTCCAGCGCTTTGACGAAGCCCCCAAAGTCTGCTCCATCCACGATCTCCCAGTAGCAAGGAGGAAGAGCAGTATACCACTGAAGCACGTCAGAAGAACCACCAAAACCCCTGATGCGTAGCCTCGCCCGAAACAACAACAAAACAAACAAATCAATAAATAGAAACGATAACAGGAACGACAATGAAATATGCGACGAGATAACTAAAACAACCTGACGACAATCAAAACGACCAACTTACGCAACCCAAACCTTGTCCAAATTTCAATTTTCACTTTCAAAATAAAACAAAAACAAAAAAGAAACCCTTTCTCTTACCATTTTATTTTTTAAGTTCAAAATTTCAAACCCAATTTCATTTTTAAATCCAAAATCTTGCCCCCATTTTAAAATCGATCAATCCAATTCGTTAGACTTCAACTTCGAATTCAACAGAAATCTGACTTCACTCCTAACACAGCCCTAGGCAATTCTCACTTTGAACTCAATTTCAAATTCATTCTAAACTCATTAACATAACTTTCAAAAATCTTAGAATTCAATCTTGCTCAAAATTCAAAGTTCAAAACAAACAAATTCGGCTTAACTTGCCTCGACGCAAAACTCAAACAATCATCTGACTCGATTCTAATTCAAATGTTCAATTTTCAATACTTTTTCTTCTTTCTTTCAACCTAGCTTCTAGTTCGTTTCAAACCCATTCCAAACTCAAAACTCAAAACGATTTTCCCTTCCATCTCAAAACTAGTGGATTTAACCAAAATTTTTGCTCAACCAAAAGAACCAAAAATGCAAACCCCAATCAATTAATTTCAAACACAAACAAGTCCCCCGCTTCAACCCAACTTCTATTGCAAGTCTAATCCAACCCACGTCTAAAACATAATCCAATTGCAAGCCAACCAAGCCCAAGCTCCGAATCCACCCTCAAATCCAACTTCGAAATACCCTTCCTACAAATCTAAGTTTTTTCATCCAAAGTTCAAGGTTCTGTTCAAAGTCCAAAATTTTGTCCCGTCCAAGAGCAAAGGTCCATCCAATTCAAGTCAAGGTTTAAACCTAGTTAAGTCCAATGTTTCAAACTAAAATTAAACTCCAACTTAAATCCCAAACTCAGGTCTAAATCAATTCAATTCAAACGTCTGGTAAGATCTAATATTCAAGATAGGTTCGATGCAATCAATATCAAACAAAAAGTTTGAATATTTAAAATGAACTTTCCACCATTAAAGTAAGTAAATAATTCAAAACCTCGGCTTACCTCAAGGTTTCGGGATGAAAAGTGATCCTCACGGCGCCGCAGGAGGGTCTCATGATCCGCCACCACATCGGGGATGATGAAGCGCTTCATGGCCAACCTCCGTAGCCGGTGGTTCACCGAGTAGTAGGTCTGGAGATCAAAGAGCTCTGGCATCCTGGGAACACCACCACCCTCTACGTCATCGTCGCCACCGCTTAGTGCCGCTCCACCACCTGAGGCTTTCCCACCGCTAACGCCTCATGCAACAACACCACCATCACAGCCAGCCCCCGCACCACCTCTTCCACCTGCGCCGCCACCTTCCTCTCCGACAAACCCAAAATTGACGCCCACCAAAGCCAAGAACACAACCGAGACCAAGGAAATGAGAAACATCCTTATGTGAGAGAGAGAGAGAGAGAGAGAGATGAGAGAGCATAGGAGAGTTGAGAGTGAGACGATAGAGTGAAGGAAGAGGAGAGAGAGAGAGAGTTACTTTGGTATTCGCACGAATGTTTTTTTGAACTGTCACAGACTTTAGGTACTGCTATCGACCTTATGGCTGTGAGGTCCGAAGCTATAAAAATTGGTAGCCGCCACATCCGAACCCGAGCCACCACATTTGTTTATAGCGATTGTGCTTTTTTTCCCAAAGGTTTCTCATAGCCGTAAGGTTTATATGTAGGCCACCATTTCCCTAGGGCATAATAGTTTAGGCCGCAAGTTTATAAAGTAATGGCCTCAATGTTTTCTCATGCCCCCACCTTTTTTGAACTACCCTCGTGTAGGTTTTTGAACAAACCAAGACCCTTTTGCCCCTTTCTATGCTCGGGATGCCCCTAGAATCACTCTGGTCCTCGTCATGAGCTAAAACTGATAAGTTTACCTCTCCAGTCCTCGTCATGACCTAAAACTGACAAATTAACCTCTCAAGTCCTCATCATGACCTAAAACTAATAAGTTTACCACTCTGGTTCTCGTCATGACCTAAAAATGATAAGTTAACCTCTCTGGTCCTCCTCGTTACCTAAAACTGATAAGTGTAACTCTTTAATCCTCCTCATAACCTAAAATTGATAAGTTTACCTCTCCGGTCCTTTTCATGACCTAAAACTGACTCGTCAGTTCTTCTCATGACCTTGAACTAACTCATCGATATTCGCACGACCTGAAATTATTCCTAGACCATTGGTCCTCCTCATGACCTTAAACTGACCCATCAGTCCTCGCACGACCTAAAAATGCCCTTTAAATGTCTTGTCCACCTCATGGCCTTAAACTAACCCTTCGACACTCCTCATAACGTTAAACTGGCCCTTCGGCCCTCTTCATGATGTTAAACCGACTCTTCGGTCCTTACATGACCTAAACGTTGCCCCTTCTTACCCTTTGATTTCTTCATAACCTAAAACTGATCACCATTTGTTAAGACCACTTTATGATCTTAAACTGACTTTTTGGTCCTATTTATGATCTAAAACTAATCATTGATGATTCTGCTGTCTATATTGTGACCTTAAAATTTTTATATGTTTGCATTGTACCTATTAGCATCATACTTGTTGTATCTGCCATGCATCATGATTAGCATATTTACATCATATGCATCGCCCTACGAACTACAACTGGTCTGATCCCTTACAATAGGATACGTAGAAAGCTCGATGAAAATCTGGGTTCGACTACGTTTTGCTACATGTTTTGATTATGCCTAAGATTGGCGGCTTATTCAATCAATTTCTCTCTAGAGCTTTGACATTTACTTGCATCATGAGTTGTTGCAAGCTCTATTAAAGAGGGACAACTATAGACACTCCAATTTGACCAAGCTGAATCTTAGGTACTCGTCTCAAATGCTCTTCAATGATGAAAAAAATTAGAATTATGCATAAAGATACTCCCAAGCAAGCAAAATCGCGAATTTGATTCAAAACCAAGAAAACCACCAAAATCTTCAGGCCGTGACATTCCTATTCTCAAAGTCGCCACTTTTTGAAAACCTTAGAATAGGTTGTGACTTCCTTTGTCATGGTCGCAACTTTTTGAGCCTAGCCGTGACTTTTGAAAGTCAGGACTTTCCTTTTTATTGCCATGAAGGTAGCGGCCGACACTGTGCAAAAGTAAAAAGATAGAGGTCGTCACTCTTACCACTTTTTGGACAGTAGCAACATTCCCGACGGGATCTTCATTACCCACCTTGCCTATAAATTGGCGTCATTTTTCACAGAAATAAAAGAAGAAAGAACTTGGAGGCCCAAACTTTGTCAAAATACACTCCCACTCAATATTCTATATCCATTCTATACTTTTCGGGTCTTGTTTGTGCTCTTGCATGCATTGAGGGAGGTCACGGAGTTCGTATTGGCTTGAAGGTAGCCTATTCTCACACTAGATGGGCCATTCCCGGTGGATGTTCGCACGAGGTAACCACAGGAACCCACAATATTCTTCTAAGACCCTCATTTTCTTCCCCTGAGGGCATCGTGGAAAAGGTTTCTATTGTTTTCATTGTTTATTTATCATTTATTTCAATCTATGCATTGTTCATTCAAGTTTTCCTTATAAACAGTGTACTCGTAGCTTTTTATTTTGTATATTACAGTCATTTTCAATTCGTTCTAATGCTTACAAACATACTGAGCACAACAAAAAAAATTTGAGGTTCTGAAACATGACGGCTGCGACTTTTTAATCTCACGACCTTGTGTTTTGTTAAACTTACAGTCGCGGCTGCGATCCTTTTGCACATGTTCGACACCTTTTTATCTTTTTTCTCACGGCCGCAACATCTTATTGTCACAACCGTGACGTTTTTATAAGGTTAAAAACATAAAAACTGTCCTTGAAACTCTCTATTACTCGTTTATTTTAAAGTTCTCCTTCCTTTCTTTATTTTGTTTGACATTTTCTGTATCGAGATATATTTTTTAATTGGGAAACATGTAGTAGATCTAGCCTAAAGCTAATGGTTATGGTCCCTATCTTGTGCGTTTCATTTCGTAAAGTTTAATGTATGTGGTTCCAAGAAATATAATGGCTGCGACATTTGAATGACACAGCCTTGTGCTTTATCAAGAAAGACAGTAACAGCCGCCTTTATTTTCCAACAGCCACTGCTTTTATTTCCTTATTTTTCACGGCTGCCATATCCTCTTGCCACGACCGTGAGGTTTTTTGAGGCCGGTGACATGAGAAATGTGTTTCAAGCACTCTAATACTCGTTTTTGATATCCTGTATGATTTATTTTGAGATGTTGGTTTTGTATAGGATGAATGATGGAAAATCTAACCTAGAATGAATGGGTTATGGTCTCTGTCCAGCATGTCTTATCCATTTCAGTCTATTTTAGACTTTGTATGTTAACTATACCCTTTCTAAATCCTTAAAATCTTGGCTGCAACATTTATTTATCATGGTCGTAGTATTGTTTACTATGTTCTTCGCGATAATCCCTATATTTGTCACGACTGTGCATTTTGTGACTTATTTTGTTAGGGCCGCAACATTTTTTGCTACGGCCGTGAGTTTTCTATATGTCTAGTAGCTTAAAAAATAGTATTTAAACATTTGTTGTTTATTCTGTATAGCCTGTTCATAGCCTGTTAGAGACAAAAATGTTGTTACATGTGATATCCTGGTATTCCACATCGAAAAGAGAGAGAGAGAGTTTCTAGGTTATAAAAGAAAAATCTTAGATCCTTACATTCAACGAGGCTTTTTTTCAGGTGGTAGAGACCCTAGCAGAACTCTACAGTTAAGCGTGCTTGGGCAGGAGCAATGCAAGGATGAATGAACCCTTGGGAAGAACAAAATCGTGAGGGCTTTTGCCCAAAGCAGACAATGTCATTGTCATGTGAAGGGTCGGGGTGTTACAGATGGTATCAGAGTCGAGTCTCCTCACCTCCGAGTGTGGGACTCTACCGTCTCGCGTGACACGTGGGCGGGCTATCGAGTGAGTGGGTCGATAAAGGATTGGCAGGCTACCAGAGCTAGCAAGCTACTGCACGGGGACGTACAGCCCCAAGGGGATGGATTGTGATATCCTGGTATCCCTCATCGAAACGGGAGAGAGAGTTCCTGGGCTATAAAGAAAAAATCTTGGACCCTTATGTTCAACGAGGCCTTTTCCTAGGTGGTAGAGACCCTAGCAGAACTCCGCAGTTAAACATGCTTGGGCTGGAGCAATGCAAGGATGGGTGAACCCCTGGGAAGAACAATATCGTGAGGCCTTTTACCCAAAGCAGACAATATTATTGGGTGTGAAGGGTCGGGGTGTTACATTACATGACCCTCAAATCTTTAGTTGTTCGTTTGATCGCTTATTTACATATTTTTCGCTTTACTTTGCTCAAATGACATGTGTAGTATATCTCAAAATAATAACCAAGTTGCATGACCTTAGGATCATAGTTAGGATTTTGTTTTTTTGTTTTCTTTTATTTGAACTCTCTTTAACCTCCCGTTCTGTATATGCTACCTTTAAAAAATTTACAACAAGAACCAATATTGACAAATTATAGGCCAACCTCATGGTTGGACAAAAAGGGTGCCTAACACCTTCTCTTTTCGTATCTTAGCCCCCGAACTCTCTTTTTCTCTGTTTACGTTTTTAAAAGACACACTGCCTTCTTTTTATATTTTTTAGTTTTTTTCAAAAATTAAGTAGCGACTCTATTTTTTTTAAAAACATGCTCGGATATCTTGAATATCTTGTTTTGAAAAGAAAAGAACATGTTTTTTAAAATAATAGATATTCGGTGCACCCCACAAATAAACAAGACGCCCGCAGACGCCAAAATCAAACCGAAGGCTATCAAAACTAGGAGGGAAGTCTAGGAGCTCAAAGTCTCCATCAATGGAAGAAAGAGAAAGAAAGATGAGGGAGAGAGAGAGAGAGAGAGAGAGAGAGAGAGAGAAGAGAAGAGAACAGCTAGAAAGCGGGATTGGGGTTTGGCTAGCTTCCTTGTGAAGCTAAGGAGAGCAGGGCCCACTCCCCACTCACCACACACATACATGGCTCAAAATTCCAATTTATGATGTATTTTTAACTCACATACATGCATTAATAACATCAAAATTAATATTTTTAAAATTATATTAATCCAAAATTACTTTTTCAAAAATTAACAAATTTTAAAAATTCTTCCGAATTAAAATTGACGAGTCTCCACAAATATCAATGGATCTACCCAAAATTCAAATAAGAGTTACTAGATCTATTGGCCACCATCCATATGATAATCTATATATGTTAAGAAAATTTACAATCAAGCCAAGGTAATTAATGAATACATAATTTTATGTTATATTAAATGAAAATCGGGTTTCACAAGTATCCGTATCCTTCAGCTTGACCGAAAAAAGGCGTGATTGCGTAACAGTGTATTGTTATTCGAATGTTTGTGAATCAGGTTATAGAATCTTGATTATTGATGCCGTATGAGAAACTTGGGGATTATGGGTTGGGTTTGATATTTTAGTATTGATTGTTGCATATCGAGCATAACTCATATAGGTTGTTTAGAATCTTATTGAGTTTCGACTCATGCTATTTGAATCCATGTTTTCATGTGGTGATAGTGTGAACTTGCCATAAAAGATGACAATGATGTTTTGGATTTTGTTTTGAGTTTTTTGAGAAGAACTTGCTTCCATGTTTACTACATTAATTGTTTGAGAAATGTATAGATCCTTGTGGAATCATTAGTGATGTAGTTATACTTTCAAGTTGTTTGGCATTATGAATATTTGGGGTTGTAAGGCCATGAATTCTATGCTTTTTGGATGAATGGAATGTTGTTTGATCCTCACGGGAGGCCTTAAGATGAGGTTTTTGTTATATTTCAATGGTTTGATATTAGTTTTAATGCTATTTCAAAATTTAGAACCCTTTTTTTCCACAAAGGTTGTGGATGGAGATTTTTGCCAAGAAAAAACAATTTTTTAGTGAACAATCTAGTGGTTGACCCCTCGAGCAGTCTAGGTTCCGCTTGAGCGGTGTTCTACCAGAGAAGGGGAAATTTGACTCTTCTAGGAAACCAATCGAGCAGTCTTAGGTTCACTTGAACAGGCTCACCTGGGTGTGGTTCGAATTTTATTTTCTTTATATAAATCTATCTTTTTTATTTGAGCTCCGTTTCGAAACCCCATTATGTTCAAATTAAGGCCCCGGGAGTCTTCTTTTCTATGGTTTCACTCTCTTTTCTAAAATCATTTTATGAAAATGGTTTTGACTGGAACAATGTAAGTAAATTGGGTTTTGTTTATAAGATTTTCCATATAGGTTCGATAAAGCTTTGTTGGAACGTGGTTATGGCTTCGGTGGGACCATTTTTAGGATTTCTCTAACCCTTCGGTCTGATGTGTGAGCTTTCTGTTGGTTGTTCATGTGCTTTGGGTCTTAGGGGTGTGATAATCTGCTTAGCCAAAACATCACCATTAGTATCGACATTGATATATGTCTTATCGAGATTGATATATGTCTTCACAATGTGGGCAATGTGTTGCTTTGGATTACCTTTACCATCAAATTGTTGACAGCTTTGGTGGTTGGTATCCGAAAGGCATCTTTATTTGATCAATTATTCGAGTATAATGCTTAGCATAAGTAAGAAAATATTTTGATGCTTCATCATACTTATCCTTTATGGCTCCCTAGATGAACTCCTTCAACTGATCGACAGGGATGAAACAGCCAGCTGGAATCTGCAAACTCTTTTGTTCTTCTTGGTTCTTGTTAGAAGTTTCAAATGCCTCTTGAGGTTTTAAAGAGTTGGGACCAACCTGGCTTAGATTTCTTATACTCTTAATCTTGATCATTATAGATGCAATTTGAACATCTCAATCTTGCATAATCTTACAGAGTCCTTCCATAGTTCTTGCTAAGAGAGCAACCTTCTCTTCCAAGGCAAGAGTGTTCATTGTCATTATCACCATGAAAATAACATCAACTGACTTGAACTTTAACTGGGGAGTGGGAGGGGAAGATGAAGAGTTAAAATCGCTTGAATCTATTTCTTCTTTTAGCTCTAGATGGGCTTTGATACCTGAGGCTAATTCTCAAGACAAAGAAGGATTTCATAGCATTTTTTCAATAATCACAGCCACTTCCTTATTTGTCTGCAAAATAATTTCTTTTTTGTTGGCTCCTGAAGAGTTTGAAATGGTATGTGGTGCTTTTGGAAACCTAGAACCAAAAATCAAAATTGGTTTAGACAGCCGCAAGGCTTGTATTGTTTGAGCCACAGCCTTTCCCTTACTTCAAGTCCTTGGACCAGTACACTTAGTGTTAGAGCCTCACCTAGTCTTTGTAGCAGTTGTAGACTTAGAATCTCCTTTCTTGATTTGAATAGCCTTTGAACTATCATTCTTTAGAGCTACTATAGATTTTTTTGAAGAAGAGAAGAGATGGGAGGTATAGATTATCCCATAGGGTGTGTCAAAAATTTGTAAACAACTAGTTTTTAGTTTGAAAATCACAACAAAAAATCATATAAAAAAATTGAATTTGAAGATGGATTACAACCTCTAAGGGAATTTGTAGCTCAAAGAAAATAAATTATCTGATTATTCTCTTCAAATGTTGACTCGAGAGTTTGACAGCGTGTTCTTGAATAGAACAGCAGGATATCCTCCGAGTTTGGTAGAATGGGTGATGAAACTAGAGTGAAAAACATGTTCAGGGCTTTAAAGTTTTAATCTCAGTTGTTTGATATCTCCAAATGGTGGATGTCAAAATTGTTCCTCATTTTGATAGACGGCACACTTATTTAAAAGAGTGTGTGGGTGAGGTATCATGAAGAAACTCAAACTCATAATAATTATCTCTATTTTATTTATTTATAGATAATTATATTTTTTATTTATTTTTTAAAGTGAGTTATTTAGGCAAACAATTATTTTTTTAATGAGATAATTATCGAGTAACAATTATTTTTTCTTTTGCTTATTTTGAAGATATAATTATACACTTTTAATTTAATTTAGAAAAATATTAATTTTTTCTCTCATATAGGTCTCATGTGCTAAGTAACTTAATTTACACATAGCACCATGCAATTGGACCATTCATATAATTTTAATTTGGGACATTTTTAACAAATGAAAATATTTAATTTTCTTATAATTATGTTATTTCATTGGGTCTCATGACACGTGCAATTTATGATAGGCTAAAAATTTCATGCTTATAACAATAATTGTCTACTCATTGGGATTAGACCGAGGATGTTGTAGATTTTTTTTATCTGCAAATGTTATGCCTCAACAACATCTAACACTACAACTCACCAAAACACTCCCCAAGAACCCAAAATTACATATTTTCGTAGTTTTTTCCTATTGAAATTGTCAAAAACTTTAACGACCTCAATATTTCTTGTATCTCATTTTATTACATTTTGATTGCTGATGTTGTCGTTATCGCACAAAACGCAATTATTTAAAAACCTAAGTAAAAATTACTATTTAGTAGGATATAAGTTAAGAACGGTATTGTTCCAACAAAGATAATAAGGGTGAGTCACATGTCTTTCACAATTAAAAATCTAATTCGATTATTAAAGAAAGTGTTTGGTGTTTAATTAATCAAACACAAAAAAAATAACGAGAACTAAAATTGGAAGATTGATTTATATAAAAAGAACAAGCGAGAGTCTTAGAATCCACCCTAACCAATAGTTCAGATCCATTAAGAATTAGTTTCTTTCCCGAACCCATTATAACTTCAAGCCCAAATCGAGTTACCCAAAAAAGATATCCAACCGAGAACTTGGCACAACATATCTTCGAATGACACGAATTGTCAGTTATAAACTCGGCACGCTACATCACATCGTAGAATAGCTTGACTTACGTTTTGAATGAATACATTAATATGCACAATAATTGCATAACACCATAATGACAATCACATAAAGCTAAAACAAAACAAGTTATTCTAAAAAATCAATTGATAAAATCTTAACGTCTGAAAGTTATACAAATCGTTGAATCAATAAATGAAAGAAAACCAAAATTGAAACAAAATTTGAATACTTGGCTAGGGTTTCATCTAACCTAGAGATGCGAAATCTAACGCACTTGCTGCGGCAATACCTAGAAGTGAGAAAAATTGAATCTTGTCCCTAACTTCCACATCGTAGCCACTACCCGTCTTCTCTTCTTTTGTTCTCTTGATATTAGATGCCTTCATGACTTCCTCTTTTTGTAGTGACCCCCCACGCCCTAGCTCTTAAAAATTTCATAAGATTTGATCTTCATAAATTGTTCAAACACCTGTCCGGACGAAAATTCCACTGGAAGATGAATTTTTTGTTGAGCTATGTTCGAATGTCTTTCTAGATGAATTTTTCGATGGTTCCATTCTAGCCATTTTCTATCACTTTTGCGCTCTTTTTCTCGTTTTCACCTCGTTTAATTCCAACTCTGAAAAATTTACTAAAAACATGTTATTGACACAAAATTGAGTAACTTTGCGAGTGCAATTCAAGGGCTTAAACGGAGCATTTAATTATCTATCACACCCTCAGCTTACACTTAGCTTTTCCGCCAGCGAAGCAAAAATAAACTACAAAAGAAAAGAAAAACATACCTATAAAGAAAACACAAATTTATCCTTGAAAAAATGTAAGTTAAAACCATAAATCTTTCACCCATGATAATTGTAAGTACATAATCCCAGTTACCTTCAGCTAATAACAACCATTCAAAAAATCATGGGTAAATTACATTAACATCCCTTGAGATATCTGATAAATATAAGAGTTCCCTCAAATATCTAAAATGATACTACTCTCCATTCTACTTCATTTTTGTGTTTCAAATTACTTTCTTTGTTAGTTGTCATTAGCTGACTGTTAAATAAAAAAATAGAATTTGCTAAGGTAAGCCAATATTTTATATTTTCTTCCCATATTACCCATGAGTGTGTGAGGTAGGGTGGTGGGAAAGGTGGTCAGACAAGGCAAAAACCGTGGGGTCTTGGTGGTTTTGTCTTATTTTATTGCATTATAATTGTTTATGAGGGTATAATTATACTACATTACAAAAAAAAAATACTTAAAATTTAACTTAATGTATAAAATAATAACTTTTTTCATAGAATGGTATTTAATTAATAATTTTATGATTAACACTTTATTTTTATAATTTAGAAATATTATTAAAACATTTAAACATGTACACGTAAAGACACGTGTCAAAATAAGTCTTTTTGTAAAGACGTCTTAATTAAGCTTTTTAACTGGGAATAAATGTACAAGATTTTAATTGAACTAATCTAACCTTGTAAGATTTAAATTTTTGAGATTTAA
>JAOTRH010469758.1:0-27132 GCA_034768845.1 Heliamphora exappendiculata | reverse complement strand
TAGATTTTCGTTTCTATGCTAGAATTGTTATTTCGTTTTGGAAGAATGTAAGACTTGTAACCGTATTTCTATTGGAAGTTTATGAATTTTTCTTTAAGATTATTTATTAGTATTTGTATTTTTTTTACAAATATTGACATTTTCGAAATTCAGGGCGTCACAAAAGGGCCACGAGCTGGTGATCGGGTTGAGCTCCTCGGCTGGTTGCCTGTGCATGGGTGCAAACCTCTAACGCTTCTCACACTGCTATGAATACACTTGCGCATCCTTCTGCATATAGGGCCACCAGTAGCCCTGGCTTATTGCCCGGTGCGCTATAGACCTTCCCCTAGTGTGACCCCCACATATCCCTTCATGAAGCTCGAACAAGAAGTTTTGGACTTTGTTCGGATGAACACATAGTAGATAGGGTCCAGAGAAATATCTCATGTATAGCTGACCCTTAGGAGATAGCCAAAAGCGCGCAGACTTGTGTCTGATCTTATACGCTTCCTTCTTATCCTCTGGGAGTTAGCCGTCGTTAAGGAATCTGACGATGGGATTCATCTAGCTCGGCTCCTGGTCTTTTTCAATAGCACACACCTGCCAAACAGTGGTGTCAATGCTCGAGCTCTCCTACGTCTATACTTCCACCGTCCTTCTTAGCCCAAGCTCAATTGTCGAAGCAAGAGCTGCCAAAGCATCGGCATGGGAATTTCCTTGTCTGCTGACCTGTTCAATATGTACTTCTTTAAAACCTTTAACCAGCTCAAGTTCTATAGACAGGTAGGCAGCCATCCTATCATCCCTTGCATTTTACTGTCCAGTCATCTGGTTCACAACTAGCTGGGAATCACAAAAAATTTTCAAGTTTCTGATGCTCAGGATCTCGGCGCTTCTGAGTCCGGCGAGCAATGCTTCATACTCGGTTTCATTATTGGACGCTGGAAATCCCAGCCTTATGGAGTGCACTATTACTCATCCGTCGGGGGAGATGAAGACCACCCCTACTCCAGAGCCCTTCTGGTTTGACCGCCATCAGTGAATAACCTCCACCTTTTTAGTATTGTTGACCGGGTCTTGGCGTTGGATGCCCCACTTTCTTCTCCGTCTTCCTTTCCTACCTGGTCATCCTTTCCCCCAACTCAGACCCGAGCGTGATTGGGTCCGAGCTGAGTAAAGAACTCAGCCCGGAGAATTCGGTAATAAAATCTACTAGGACTTGCCCTTTTATGGCTATTCTTGGTCGAAACTTGATGTCGTATTCCCCGAGCTCCACTCCCCACTTGGAAATTCTTTCAGAAAGGTCAGCTCGGCGCAGCAAGGCTTTAAGTGGATGTGCAATCAAAATAATGATTTTGTGCGCCTGGAAGTACTGTGCCAGCTTTCGAGATGCCATCACCAAAGCCAGAGCCAACTTTTCGAGGGATAAGTATCTAGTCTCGTCATCGAGGAAGGTGTGGCTAACGTAGTAGATTGGAAGCTGTTCGGCAACGTTCATTCTGAGCAGGACGGCACTAGCCGAGTGTTCGGACACTCCAAGGTACATATATAGTTCTTCTCCAAACAAGGGCTTAGAGAGAAGAGGAGCCGAGGTCAGGTACTCTTTCAACTTTTGAAGCACCTGATCACACTTCTCCCCCCATACAAAATTCTTGCCCTTTTTAACGACTAAAAGAAATGATGACACTTATCTGATGATCGGCTGATGAATCTATTCAGGGCCGCTGCCATTCCTGTCAGTCGCTGTATTTCTCTAACGGTCTTTAGGGGTTGTATGTTTTGAATTGCATCTATCTGGTCAGGGTTCGCTTTGATTCCTCTCTTACTGATCAGATGCCCTAAGAACTTGCCCGATTGTACCCTGAATGCACACTTTGACGCATTAAGCCTCAGTTTGTAGGTTTTCAGCACCTCGAAGATGCTGCTTAGATTGGCCAAATGATCTTCTTCGTTCTCGGTCTTCACTACCATGTCATCTATGTAAACTTCGATACTTTGACCTAGCATAGGTTGGAATATCTTAGTTACTAGCCTCTGGTAGGTTGTCCCAACATTCTTCAAGCCAAATGGCATGACCTTGTAATAGTATAATCCTCTAGGGGTGAAGAAACTGGTCATCTCTTGATTATTTGGGCTCAAGGCTATCTGGTGGTAGCCCCTGTAAGCATCTAGAAAACTCATCATTCCATGCCCTGCTGCCGAGTCCACCAATTGATCAATCTTAGGAAGTGGGAAGGAATCTTTAGGGCGGGCTTTGTTTAAGTCAGTGAAATATACACAGACCCACCACTTTCTATTTTTCTTCTTCACGATCATGTGTTGGACAGCCATTGGGGGTACTGCACCTCCCTTATTGCCCCTGCCTCGAGGAGTCTCTCAGCCTCCTCTGCTACAGCCTCTGAGTGTTGAGCCGAAGATCTCCATCCGCACTGGACTATCGGCTTGTGTGAGGGATCCACGTTCAATTTGTGCTGCATCACCTCGAGGTCGATGCCCGGCATCTCATATAGTGTCCAAGCAAATACCTCCACATTTGACTTGAGGAAGTTAACCAGGTCAGTCTCGTCTTGCTCGGCTATATGGGATCCGAGCAAGAAGAAACGATCAAGGTCGTCTTCTCTCAACATAACCTTCTTCAGTGGCTCTTCAACCTTTTCTGTTAGTGCTCTCCCAATGTCATCAAGAAGTGGCCCGTCTTGAACTTCAATCACACACATCTGTTCGTCACTAGTCGAGGCTTCTTTACCTCGGATAGCAGCCATAAAACACTGCCTGGCCACTGCCTGATCTCCCCTGATGGATTCCATGCCCCTGGCAGTTGGGAATTTCAGGACTTGATGATAGGACGAGGGGATGGCCTTGAGTTGATGAAGTCATGTCCTCCCCATTATGGCATTATAGGGGGACGGTACATCTACCACCAAAAATTTAATATTTTTAAGCTCAGCACCTGCCCTAACCGGTAGTGTGATTCTTCCCATTGGTAGGACGGGATGACCGTTGAACCCGACCAACGGGGTATGACATTTCTACAAATCATTTTTCTTGAGCTCTAACTTGTAGAAGAGATTGGCGTACATTACCTCCGCCGAGCTTTCTTGGTCGACCAGGATGCGCTTCACGTCATACCTTCCAACCCGGAGGGTTATAATGAGCGCGTCAATGCGAGGGTGTTCAACCCCTTCTAGGTCAGCATCTGTGAAAGTTAAATCTCCTGCCAAGTACTCACTGCTCGAATATTTTCTTTTGCCCGGACCACTCTGCTCGAGCTGGGTCTGCATAACCTCGCGATGTGCCCTCTTTCGGCTTTGACCCCTCGTCTCGTTTGACATCTCCGGCATGGGGGCTGCGTGTATGACATTAATAACTCCCACGGGCTCATCTGCTCCTCTATCTTGCTCGGCTTCAGCGTGCTGCTCAGCCCGGGTCTTTTCTTTGTCGATGCATTGCCCGAGATTCCCTGCCTTCACCTACTCCTCCAAGAACCTCTTGAATGTTCGGCAACAGTCTGTGTAATGTCCATGCTCTCGGTGGTAAGCACAATTTTTTTTCTCATCCTGTTTGCTGGGATCAATGAACATCTTTTTTGACCAGACAAACCACGGCTTATCCTTAATCTGGTTGAGGAGCTTGTGAATGGGCTCCTTGAACACGGTGTTGGCCACTTCATATACCTCATTGGCCCTCGACGCTCTTTTTCCCTATCCGGCCTCTTCTTGGCCATCTTGTTCTCCTTCTTTTATGTTCGGGCTCCCTTTTGCTCTTCCTGGGCAGGCGCTTCATTACTCACGCCTCCCATATCCTCCTCAACTTTGGAGTATTGCTCTATTCTCAACATTAGCTTGGCCATGCCCTGAGCTGGTCTCTTAATCAACGAGTGCCTCAATTTATGGGTTTTTTCCAACCCAAGCTTGAAAGATGCCACGACAAGCTGCTCATTGCAATCGTCAATGTCGTTAAAGGTCTCCCAGTAATGCTGAGCATAGGACCTCAAGCTTTCATTCTCGGATTTCCTCAAGCCGAACAGGGAGTTAATCTCCATAGGCTAATGACTGTTCGTGATGAACCTAGCTATGAATAGCTCGATGAGCTGCCTCCAACTTCCCACTGACCTAGCTGAGAGTTTGTCGAACCAGCATAGGGCCACCTCCCCCAAACTAGAGGGAAAAATCCTGCACATCAGAGCATCATTTTCGCTCTAGAGTGCCATCATCTGTCTGAAGTGCCGAATATGACGCATGGGGTCAGCCTTCCCATCATATAAGTTGAACATAGGGGTTTAGAACTTCCTGGGCAGATCCGCTCCATCCACCTCCCTTGTGAATGGGGAGGCAGATATTTGCTCCAATGCCCTTCGAGCTACGTCTCGAGCTAATTTCCCCGTGCTTGGCTGTAACCTCCCCTCAAGTTGGAGGTTCAGCCATTGCTTGAGTTCTTCCTTCTCCTCCGCACGCCCGAGCTCTTGACCAGCCTGCCATTGCTGCTCATAGCAGCGCTTGCCTGGTTCGTGGGTGTTACTGGAGGTCTGCGTTTGCCCATGTCTCCTTCTTTTGGAGCCTAAGACACGGCTCCTCTCAGGGTTCTCTTCTCGTCGATCAAGTCAAGGATCCCTCCTTGAGCTACGGCTTGCCCAAGATCGAGCTATGCCTCTCCTCCGATCACGATCGAACCTTTCATGGTTGGCCTCTTCATGTTTGGACTGGGCTGCTGGTGAGCGCTAGTTCATTTGAGCCCTCATCTCGAGGAGCTCTTGTTGGAGCCTGACCAGCTATTGGTCCCTCCTATTTAGCTCATCTTAATATCCTTCCAGAACTTGCTGCATGGTGTAACGTGGGGGGTAGCCTCCACCAGAAGGTGTCATTTTGCGAGCACCCCTACATGGGTCCGTTCTCTCCTTTGGTCGACCCTAGCCCCACCGACATGGACCTCAGAGGGTACAGGGTGTCCTATTCTACGATGAGTCGCACACGATGCTTCTGCGCATTGCTCGTGGTGCTCTCTCAGCTCTTCATGAACGTGGTTTTCCTGACTAGCCATGGAGGAGTTCGTAGTAGATTTCCCACAGATTGCACCAAATTGTAGAGGATAAGGATTGGGATTTACTGGTCCTGTCCAAGTTGGCTGAGGTGTCAGGGATGAACGCCACGTGCTTGCCTGCACAAGTAAGGGGTGAGATTCCCGTCGGTGGCTTTATACCGATGGACCCTCTGACGATTAAGTCAGGCAAGTGGTTTGAGAGAAAGAAGAACTTGATAGAGAAATTTGACAGAGTTTTGCTAGTAAAAAGTGAGCATATCTTACCTTCTAAAATTGTTGGCTATTTATAGATAAAAATATACTTGACCCGCTCTTAGAATTCTATCCGACCCAAGCAGGTCGGGTTGTACTCCCTCTCTCTGATCAATGCATAGCAATTAATAGTTTGATGGTGACTTATCAGTGCCATCATTAGATATCTCTGCAAAATCTTTCTGCAAATGCCTTTTGTCATGTCAAGATGTCTATCAGCATCCAAGCCTAGCTTGGGCTAGCTAAGCCATCCCTATTTGATGTCCTAGCCCCAGAATTGGACTATTTGCAACTGATCTCTTATTATCATATCACTTTTTCTGATACGCGTATCGTGGGACATGATCCTAAATATCTCTAATCTAGCTCGGCCCCAAGGTATAGGCAGCCCGTCTTGCTTGGCTACAAGTGTCGAGCATTCCTCATACTAGTGCCAAGCACCATGCCTTCGGGACTAGCCAAAACTCTCTCTAAACTCGAATCCAAGGCATAGCACAGACCTTGCGTCTAGAGGTCTCTAGCCGAATATGTTGCCCGTATAGCTCGGCTCAGCGCCCACGCTAAGATGGATATGCCGAGGAACGTGCCGTGGTGAAATATCACACTGTACAGCCTCCCACGTGGGCTCTATGTGGCTCTGATCAAAACTTGATCCCCCTCATGTTCTATAAGGAGAGAATTAAACTTCAAGATGATGGGCCATGGGGGTGAACTGTGGAGCAGTTGAAATCGGGAGATGATTATGATCAACAATCAAAGGTCTTGGAATCCTCCATGTTGGTTTGACAAATCAAAATAAGAATATGTTAATAATTGCTATGGAATTGCCTGATTTTTACAAGGGTAAATATGAAAAATTTTAAATTTTTGGTTTTTTTACTTATCAATCTCAACTTTATATTTACTTATAAACAAACAAGGTATATGATATTTTTTAGTAATACATATCTAGAGTTATATCCATTGTATGTCATATTTGCTTGTATATCCAAAAGTATTTTATATCTTCCAATTTATCTCCAGACAATCAAACAAACCCTTATAGTTGAGTCTTGGACTTTTTCTTGTGTTAAATGATGATGTAATGGATGGTATATGATCTTTTTTTGATTTTTTATTGCTAATTTTTGTTTGAGGTGTGTCATGTTAGATTTGTTCTTAAATGCTTGGTCCTTGACATAAAAAGTAAATTGGGAACCTAGTTTAGGCTTAAGTCGACGTGCAACAGTTTTTCTTTACAGTAAAAACTCACTTTAATATTTTTAATTAAATATAGAGAAGTTCTCTAAGGCAAGGTGCTAGAGTTATATCTGAATGTTAGTTTTCAATAAAAAATTTTTGAAGTGTTTTGGTTAGCTATATATTTTGATAAAAATCTTTTCTTCCAAACTCGTATAGTTACTGGCACAATCGTATTAAGGGGGTGAAACCCAATTTTAGAAACTGTTTTTGGAAATAATTTCTTCACGAAAAATATTTTAGTCATATGGAAAGTTTCATAAAATTTGAGTACTGTTTGCTAAGTCAAAACTATTTTTAAACATAATTGAGAGAATCGAGACCTATAAGAAGACCCGACACGTTTTCTTGTGAAAGTCAAAACTCCGATTTCTGTTTGGATTTGGAGAAAGTAGTCTTCATGAAAAATTAGAGGACATTCTAATCTAGTTACTTTCCAAATTTTTGATTTTTTTGAGTTATTTATTATTTATTATTTATTTCGTATTTTCTCATAACTATTATATAATCGGGTACTCAGTGTTGTTGGGTGTAAATAATCTAAATTAAGCTCTTTATGTCTATAATTACACGTCATGTGGTTAAATGCTTTAATAATTGTATTAGCATGCATAGTTGTTGGATATATGTTGATTTTAATTGTTAATGGAATCATTGGTTTAATTCATATTAGTTATATGCATAGCTCGTATCTTGGGAATTATCTTTCCTTATTTAGCAGTTGAGGCCATGTAACGTTTTTTCGAATGTTTTCCTTGTATGATATTGTTAGGGTCACATGCGCCTTTGTGCCACATCTTGAGCTGTGCACTCAGAATATGGCGCGAACGAAAGTGTAGGCGAATGGGAACATAGAGTATGGGAACATAATAGCACCACGTCTCGATATTTCTTGATGTCGTCCAATATCCCAACACTTTAGGTGGACTGTCATGGTGTTGTCTTAACCTTACGCTCTTTTGACCTGAATAAAATAACTAGATATATCATTTTTTGATACGGTCATTATGTCACAAGGAGGCCAGAGTTGACCTCGATTTCACTTTCGATAAGTCTTTATCTTATGGGTCCTTCGGTAAGGAATCCTTATCGGTCTATGTTATTAGGGTTGTATATTAACAACCACGGTTTTGATTTTAATATTTAATTTTATTTATTAATAAATTTAATTTTTTTATTTTATGAGAATCTTAATGAGCATTGCATGCGTTTCATTATTTATTTAATGTGGTGCATGGTTATTGTTTATTCTGCATAGTATTTAATAGAATAATTAATTATAAGTACTATATTATGGTACTGTTATGGGATAGATCCTAATCAGTTTATAAATATTTCATGAGGTCCTATATTTAAATTTTATGAGTTTTAGAGACCGAAATACCTTTTTTCATATATGCTGATCAAATATGGTAATTCAAAATTTGAATTTCAATTTTCAAAGCCAACAGATCCTATATTCATTGTATATTTTCGGATTATGATTGGTAAGTTTAATTTTTAAAATTCCATTTTGTTAGCTAAGAGATTCAGTTTTTTAAGATATTTTCATCACAATATTTTTCGTTGGGATTTACTGAATCATCATTTTCCTCCATTATTGGCCGGATTATTTTGCTACTAGAGATAGTTCTTCCTGCAATCCATTTTCCCAATACCTTCAAAGTATATTTTCTGCGACGCAAATGTAAATTCAGTCAAAGTAAGTTTTCTGAATTCCTTCAAAGTAGTCTTTCATGTTGCATTCATAATCAATTTTGGTTGGATGTATGAGTGAGTCCGAATATAATAACATTCTTATATCTTCATGGGAATAACTACGATTTTCAGTATATATTTATGGAAATAAACGTTGAAGTTCAGTTAATCTCATTGTGAGTTTTAAATTTTATTCGCATTATACATTTCAGTAACACAATATATATTTCATATCATATTTTCTTCGCATGGATTAATGAAAACTTCGACATTACTGTATAGTAACAGGGATAATTGATTTAGGCACTCTCAAAATGAATCAACTACATATCCAAAATGAGAAATGCTACCCAAAATGAGAAATGAATGATGGGTAACTATAAGCACTGAGAAGTGAGTGAGAACTTATAAAACACAAGAGGTAAATGTGATAATATGGAAGTAATCAATGCGAACTGTTTCGAAACTGGTAACAATAAAAATGAAGTTAGCCCAGACTCTTAAGAACCGAGAACTATTACCATTGAAATAGTAATCGAGAACAGTTTCCAAAAATGGTATTTACAACACCTCATGCATGCAATGAAATCGTTTACTATTGGAAACAGTGAGAAAATTTACTAGTGTTAACAGTTTTAACACAATAGGAAAGGATGGTACTAGGGAAGTAATCACTGCAAACTAAATACTACCAGGGACAAATGTTGTAGGCACTCTCATTGTGGATTTAATTTCTATTTACAATAACGCAATATATACTTCACATTAAGTTACAAACATATTGCCATGTTTGTATTTTGGGCTGACCATATGTTACTTTCGTTGTTAACATGATATTTGTATCCGCAATGGAGATTGATCTGATTATACTCTGTAAGCATGATGGATGCATTGCTGGGTTGAGAATAAATAGCAGTTGGACTTATAAACAAATACTTTCTACTGTTTGCTTGAAGTGGAATGATATGGACATGGGGTCAATTTATTTTAGATACTCTCTCCCCAGCCATTCTAGCTGTTTATTGGACAATGGCGAGGACCTCCAAATTTTGTTCTCACTGGCGGCAGCTAACAACATCATGCAAGTTGACGTTGATGTGCATCATCGCAACAAAGTGGCGCATAAGGACTGGCTCAATGAGAATTGTGAAAGTATTGTTAATGGAAGTTCATTAGACACGTCGCAACTTGAATGGAGGTCCGAGTTTAACAAAGGTAGTAACTTGTTCTCATCGTTTGTTTCACACCCAAAAAAGATATTATTGTCGTCATACTCGGCAAGTGGCTTTACTGGTGTTGGTCAAATTTTTGAAGGTGGGGCTTGTGAATTCCATACCACTCTCTGCAAAATATGTCATCCAATGTGGGTTTGAGTTTGTATATGTTAAGAACGACAATGCGAGAGTGACTCCACACTGTAAGAGTCGGGATAAGGGGTGTGAGTGGATGATTCATGCAAGAGGCATTTCGTCCAATTACTTTTTCTATGTTAAGAAACTCAATAATTTACACACATGTGGTGCAATAGTATGAACATCGAAGATTTCTCGAATGACTTCTGATTTAGTAGGAAGTCTCATTGTGGAAGATGTTCGTTCAAAGCCACAAAAACATCTAGTTGATGTAATCCACGAGTTTAAATCAAAGTATGGACTTAACATAAGTTACCACCAAGCTTGGATGGGAATTGAGAAGGCTAGAGGTGAGGTTTTTGGTGATTATTCATCGTCATTTGACCAACTTTGTCGGTTTGTGAATGCTGCAAGTAGAAGCAACCCTGTAAGCTCCATTGTGCTGCAGTACGACTCTATCCTTTATATCTTTAAGCACTTGTTTGTTGCTTTCAAGGCATGCATTGATGGGTTTAATTATTGCCGTCCTCTACTATTCCTTGATGGTACGTTCTTGAAAGGAAGGTACAAAGGACATTTTCTTTCTGCAACAGCAAAGGATGGAGATCAAGGTAATTCAATAAATGTGAATTTGTTGGTAATAGTACTCAGTTGTAATAGTTCTCAGTTCCCCAAAATATGGACTATCATTGTTGTCAATGTTACCAATTTGTTAAATGCTTTCAGTTACCACTTCACTGTTAACAGTTCTCAATTCTTAATAGTATTGACTAACAGTTCTCAGTTCCTAACAGTTCCATATAATACTTATATGTAATTATCCATTCAATAAATCTTAATTTGCTAGTTTTTTTGATAGTTTTCATAAATTAAAAATACATGTTCATATATTAATTCGTCTTAAATGGTTACAGGTCTATTTCCTGCTTGTTTTGCCACTGTTGATGTAGAGAACAACAAAAATTGGCATTGGTTTATGGAAAACTTGTCATTAATCGTCTAACCAGATAGAGATGTAACTTTCCTAAGTGATCATAACTTGGGTTTGTTAGATGCTGTTAATTCAATCTTTCCAGCTTCCTATCACGCCTACTGTCTCCAACATTTGAAAAATAACTTGAGACATCATTTGCGGGGACATAGGAATGTATTCAGGGAGAGGATGGTGAATCATTTTGTAAAGTGTGCGTATGCACCAACGAAGACTCTTTTCATGAAGCACTAGATTTATTGAAGCGTGAGGGGGCCCCAAGGTCAGAGGATTCATTGATGACACCCCACCAGAGCATTGGAGTAATGCTTATTTTCTTGGATGTCGGTGTGGCAAGATGACATCAAATGCTGCTAAATTATTTAATAATTGGATTCGCAATGAGCGACATCTTCCAATTACAAACATAGCTGATAGCATAAGGATTAGATTGATGAATCAAATTGCTGCACAGAGAGATATTGCTTTCAAATAGTCAAGTGTTGTGTGCCCTATGGTCGACGAGCAATTATATGCTGCATTCAATGATTCGAGAACATGGAACGTTAGCCAGTCAAGTGACAATGTATACGAGGTTCATTCATTTCCATCAGTCTCTGTTGATCTTGTAGGCATACTTGTTCGTGTTGCCATTGGCAGCTTTATGGGATCCCTTGCGCACATGTTGTTGCTACTGTTATGAGAAGTGGTAAAGATTTGAATGAATATGTTGACCAGTATTATCATGTGAATAGCTATCGAGATTCATACTCTTTATCCATATATCCCGTCCCTACCATGTGGAGGATGGAATCTACTTTGGAATTAGAAATAATTCATCCACCATTGGAAAAAAAAATAGCCAGGCAGACTTAGGAAGAAGAGGATTCCTTCAAAGGGGGAGAAGATTACCCAAATTAGGTGTAGTAGGTGTGGGATGTTGGGAAACCACAATAGAAAATCTTGTAAAGAGCCATTGGGCTCGTAGGACATATTGTTTTATCATACATTCTACGTAATCAGATTTGTATGGGGAAATTTCCTTTTTTGGATTTTGTCATTCATTTAGTCTCTAATAAGTATCCATCAAATCAGTATTAGCAACTATGGGCTTTTAACGTGTTACAAAACAATGAACAATGATCACTATTCTTAATTTTCAGTACGATACATTTGCATTCAGAATTCACGTTTAAATGAAAATACAACGGTACTAGTACATTTATTCAATTTACATGTTAGGATGGTTAGTGAGCAGTGTGGATACTATTCTCATTGTTATAATTCGCCACAACAAGTAACATGTATGAGTGGCTGCACACAACCAAAACCTACTCCTTATCCCCAAATAAAAGGAACCCCTACTTGCGAACAATTCCCAAACACCCTTAAGCATAACCAGATTCAAGTAATGTAATACTTGTCCCTAATGTTCCCTGATTTGCATTAAACTGCATAAAACCTAAATCAACAACACTAATTGTGGTGCTACAATTGAGTTTTAACAATGATTCATAAGTTAAATAGTTGAATGGATCAATGCATCTGTTTGGATGGCAAATGGTTTTTGTGATAATTGCACACATGCATTTGAATGCAACAGGTCAACCACACAACACAATGAGAACATACGGGTGCAATGAAAAAATGCATTTAAAACACATTCCAGTAACACATTCAAATCATGACAAAATGATTCAATCAAAGAGACAACATTTGTAATGAAACCATATTTATGAGGACCAGTAGTAATGAATAGAAATTACTTGCTTGGCTGTGAACAAGCACCGACAAATGCCATTAGTGAAATGAGAACTGTCAATACTGAGAACTGTCAACATTAAGAAATAGATGGAACTGAGAACTATCAGCTAATACTACAACTACCATTGAACTAAGAATTGTAAGTAAATTGTTAACTATTGTCAATGAGAACTACTACCAATGTTCTGACAATTTAGATCCCAAAATTGCTATTTGTTGATTTGGTTTAGTTTATTCTACTTCATCGAATGATCTATTTCAAGGTCGAGTTGTATTTGTATTGTCTTTCAACGTCCTCATAGGATTACTAAGAAATGCATGGATGATTTCAACTCGAACTCTCCTATAGTCATCAATTGTCAATATAGTCTCAATATCTCTATTTGTCAAGTATTGCTTCAAGATGTAGCAAACAATCACCCCACAATCTAGTCTGCATATTTTGCACACAAGAAGTCAATATATGTTTAGTATGTTTTGTTGTCTATTACCCAAAACATATCAAGATGCATAAATTAATATATAATACAACATATAACGTGATGTACTAACGTTTCAGGTTGTAGTTGGGGGCACACACCAGCAACAACGACCTGTGGCATACTGTCCGCATGCAATGTCTCCCCATTTGTCTTAATACCAAAATACTTATCCACATATGATTTCTAAACACAAACAATTAGAGGTTAACATTAATGTCCTCGTAGCTAGATGGTGATGTAAACATGGTAACATTTAGAAATCTTTACCATTTCTTCTGCCATATCAAGATGTGGGTCATGACCTCTTGGTTCCAATGAGTTGAAGTGGATCCATTTCCCTGTCTTAGAATTAAAAACAACCATTGTCCAATGGTTTTCTTTACACAGTGGGAATAGAAGGTATCTCTTGAGTCTTGCAACTTGCATATGTCGCTCAAGTTGTTTTGATCGTTCAGAATTGGTTTTGTCCTGAAGCAGTTGCTATTTTCAAAAGAAAGAAGGTTGTTAGTGGTTATAATAAGTATGCAACATGTAAGGATGCAACTACTTTAAATGGGAAGAAGATGCTTACATAGGTGAGTGATGAGAATACATATGCTTCGCTAGTGTCATATGTAGGGATTCCAACAAAATTCATATGCATTGTGTCAATTTCTTGTTGTTTCATTAGCAACTCAGCATAGGCATCAATCACCTGAATTAAGTAGAAAATACGGTTGTGGAGAATAAGTTATCGTGGTTTTTTATTTTGCTTACTTAAATGAGAATCCACGTAAATGTGCTAGTTATAAATGAGATTTATTACTTACACTACTTGAAATCTCTGATTCCAGCAACAATTCTGCGATGTCATTAGTATAAATGTTGCTTGACTTGTCCCCTCCAGTCCAGACACATGTGCTGAAAAAATTAAACCAACTTCAAATATGAATTACCAATTTCCTTACCTAATTCCAACTACACTTTTCAGTTCTCATACTGGGATGTACACATTGTGACTTAAAATATCCATTGAACAAATTAATTTGGGTTTGAGTTCTAATTTTCTTACATGCTTCAATGGGACACAAACAGAACATATGATGTATAGATATCAATGTACGTACCCATGTGTTGAAAAAATTAAACCAACTTCAAATATGAATTACCAGTTTTCATTCCTAATTCCAACTACACTTTTCAGTTCTTATACTGGGATGGAAACACTGTGACTTAAAATATCCATTGAACAAATTAATTCGGGTTCGAGTTCTAATTTTTATACATGCTTCAATGGGACACAAACAGAACATATGATGTACAGATATCAGTGTACATGCCCATATATAGAGCTGCTCCATACGCTACTAATCAGGTCTCAATCCACCGTTGTCAACATTTCGTATATGGGTTTTTCTGAATGTATGACAATGGTTTCATTTTCTTCTTTTTCGGCTCTTTTGGTGGTGGCTCCGTGTCGAGATCAACCACCACTGGGCATCCCTTTTCTCTCTGCTGTCTCTTACGAGTCTTTGGGACTACATCCCCATTCTGGTAATCCACTAACTTCTTACCTTCTGACTCTTTGCTTTGATATTCTTGACCATGGAGCTTGGTTGTGTAGTTTCCTTTGTGGCATCTACATCCATGGGAATGACACAGTGCTGCATTGCCTGTACTATAGCATGCGTTGTAGCGGCTTGCATGATCTCATTGACTTGTAGCTCTTTCAATTGGTCTTCAAGCTGCACTTTCTCTCAGTTTTTAGTGTCTCAATTGTTTGCTTCAACATCTCGATTTCATTTTTAAGCTTATTGATGTGCTTGTCCCTTTGCTCCAACACAATCACAAGGTCGGCGATCGGTATTTGGCTATGATCAAGCCACGAATCATCTATTTGCGTGCCCTTGTCAACTTTTGATACATTCCTCTCAGCCTGAGTTCTCTCATACCTTTGTAGCTTTACCAAAAGAGATTATAACTCACTAATTAGTGATGCTCTAAATTTATCATCTTCGTCAAGAACTTCATTGGATGTCTTACATTCCTTTTCACCATGAACTTTTTCACATTCATGCTCATCCAGGTCTACACCATGAGAAATGTCATATCCCTCATTCGCATTTGAAACTTTCTCACATTCCCGCAAATCTGAATTGTGTTTTTCACTATCTGCTACTACCACATTTTTGACATCTGTATGCATGTCAATATTACCCAAATCAGGTTCTCCAACACTTGCACTGTGGTGGATATCTTCAGCTTCATCATCTTCCCTCTCTATTTTTGGTTCCTCTTTTGCATGGGTTAAATGCGCTTCACGTTTGGCAAACTTTCATTGTTTCATCGGTGTTGCATTGAGCTCTGAAAACATAACCTGAAATGAATAGTTTTGTGTGCCAATAATAAGTACAACAGTGAATTAGCATGAACTAGTAGTTCACTAGCAGTCAGAAATGAGAACTGCTAGCACTGAGAACATAATGGGTACAATACAATGACAACTATATACTGGTAAGTATGTCACATGTCAAAATGAGGTTTGTATAATCGTCACTGTATTGGTGCACATTACAATGAGAACATACCTGCTCCTCTGAGATATGTTCGATACTGATGTATCTTGTTTGAGCTTCCATTTTCTGAAGATTTCATAAGCCACATCTGGTTATACTATACGTGTGCACTCACAAAATTAATACTGCAAAAAATATTAACACTGGTTTAATTTGACTCAAAATTCACTAAAAGTACAATGCTAGTAGGTTGTTTGCTTACCAACAAAGCAAGAACACATCCTGTTACTTTGTGAGGGGTGCGATGATTAATCTTTAGGAAAGCAAGCAATGTGTCATGTATTGCCCCTGCCCAATCATACTACCTCATTGCTTTGATGTCCTCTATGTATTGCAAGAAATTCCAACCCATAGTTGTACCAGATGTTGCAAAAAATAATGTCAAACAAATATGCATGCATAGCAACCTCACTACATCCTCAATGTCAACTTTCGTATGTCCAATGATGGCGTGCCCTAGAAGGTTTTTAATGATTGAACTTGTTAGTCTTCCTGATGTAATTTTCCTCCGTTGCAAAAAGCTTAACTCCTTTGTAGTCTTAGGTGATAACATCTTCTCATTTCTACAAGTAATACCAAAAATTATCTTTATTTCACCCCTCATAAGTTCCAATTTATGCCCACCAAATGAGAAGCTGCTGGTAACTGGGTCAAATGACTCGATCAACTTCACAACAACCTTGTCATACTTCTTGCATCTTTCGATGGACGTCTTACCAGTGCGTAAAGAATCAAAAGTATACCAGAAAGGTGTCTTCCTTAGCAGCTTGATGTGCTCATCTCGTAAATCCATGCTTTTCATTAGTTTAAGAATTGCAACCATGTTAGGCTAGAAAGGAATTGTAGATACATTAACATTTGCTTGTTCCTCCTTTTTCCCCTCTTTGTCCTTCTTTCTGGTTGAAGCAACCTTTGCCTTTGGTTTCACTGCCTTTGTTGTGGTGTTAGAAACCCCCCTAGATTGGTTATCCAATCCTTTTACTAATGATGCATCTTTCATATCCACTTCTTTTTTGTTACTCCTTGTACGCAAGTTATATGAACTTATTACACGCTTAAATGGTTTTTTCCTTGGTTACACTGCATACATGAAAAGTGAATGAGAACAATTACTCAAAACGATAACTTCTATCCACAATGAGAAGTGAATGTTGCCGACATTTTCTAATTACATAATCAAAATGAGTACTGTTACACAGAGAAATTAATCAACCAAATAGCCGCAATGAGAAATGCTTTTGCAACACTTTGGAACCAATACAACATTATTCAACCACATGCAAGCATTGACAATACCTCATGCAAGCACTGGAACCATTTGTTAGTGTAAACAGTGAGAACATTTACTAGTGTAAGCATTGAAACCATTTCAAAATGAGAACAATTTTCAAAATGGTATTGACAATATTGTATTGACAACTGAGAACAGTGATAACATTGAAACCATTTGTTAGTTTAAATAGTTAGAACATTTACCAGTGTTTACTATTTCTAAGTGTAAACAGTGAGAACAATTTTCAAAATGGTATTGACAACACCTCATGCAAGCATTGAAACCATTTGGTAGTGTAAATGGGAAGAACATTTAATAGTGTTAACAGTTTTAGGAATGAAATATGATAACCATCATTCAATCACATTTACTAGTGTTAACAGTGGTAACATTTACTACTATTAACAAGACAACTGAAAACATTTACTAGTGTTATCATTGAAATGTGATTGACATACAACACCCTATGCAAGCATTTTAAGAAATGTGAATATTGCCTACAGTGGTGCGTAACAATAGAAATAATGTTAGCCCATATTATTAAGAACAGAGAACTGTTACCATTGCTAAAGTATCTGAGAACAATTGCCAAAATAGTACCAATGAGAACTATTACTACTGGGAACATTTAATAGTGTTAACAGTGAAATGTGATTGAAATACAACACATCATTCAAGCATTTTAAGAAATGTGATTAATATTGACAACACATTGAAACCAAGTCAAAATGATTCAACCGAATAAACAACTAGTAGTGAATAGCACTGAACTACTTTGGGGTGAAAAGTTATATTACATAGCATTGAGACTTGATTACAGAGACCCATGAAGGTTCATATACAAATACGGGTCTACATAACTATGGCTCATGTACAATGTTTGAAAATACCCACAACTACGGGTGTACATAACTACAGTTCTCACAACAAATATTGAAAACTAATGGAAAAATTGTATGTCAAACATTCATGGTATATACAAGCACTTAAACTCACTACAAGCAAAGAAGGAGAGTTCGAATGGTTACTTTACATTCTTTACAACCACGATCAATGCGCTGTGGTAAATGTCGAAATGCAAATGGATGAATGAGAATGGTTGAATGATAATGTGCATATATCGAGAATCAAATATCACATCTAGTATTTTATTTTTGAAAACCCTTCATGAATCAAATTGAAATGGAAAGATTTCGCATTTAGGGCTGCGCATTTACGAAATGTTGAAAATCGCAATGTATTAACTTACTATTTCTTGCCATTATTAACGTCGTTGATGGTATTTCAACTCTGAATGGGTTTCGGATGGGGATGTCGCCGATATTTTCGGCGCTCCAGTTTCTATCTTGGAAGATGGCGAGAAAGGAACTGATGTAATAGTTCCTTCAGTTTCGATGACAAAATAGGGAACTGGTTTCCATTATGTCGATTACTTTTGAGCACCAATGTAGTGGTTAAATGAAGGGCACCTATGTAAAAACACAACAAAAAATGACTTAACAGAATAAAGGTTTTAAAATGAGACTTATCTCAAAATAGTCCACCAAATTGGGACTTCTCACTTAAGCTCTCTATTTAATATGTGTGTAGAATTTATTTTACACACAAAAGACCATATTAAATATTCTTGTAGAATATGAGTTTTGGTTCACAGTAATTGGATAAAGTATCGGTACGACTGTAGTACAATATTTTAGTAGATCTGTCTTGAGTATGTGGAGGGATAATTGTTTCAACAATTGTTCATACTCATTGTGCTAGTACACTTTATGTGTATTGAATATGACCAAGTTGGGTAATTTATTTTATACTGACCATATAAATTAATTCACACTCTATGGTTATTTTGAATGCTTATACTCTTAATTTCGAAATTATTATTATTTGCGTATATTTAATATTTATTATTTTGATTCATTAAAGCGTGCGATCTTTTATGGGTGAATAATCACAGTAAGTTGCATAACGATATTAATTATATGGTACATATTAATTATTGATAGAATTTACGTCCAAAAAAATTGAGATTGATGATATCCCATTAAGAAATCTTATAAGTTTTGACTAAGTCAAACCCTACATGTAAATTTTATAATCTGACAGTCAAATAAGTTAAGTAAAAAGTCTTACAGAATTTTTGAAGAAACCAATTAAATATAATTGTCAGTAATATAATTTAATCGACGAGTATCTGTAATCTTAACATATGGAGAATAAATAAGCATTTAATAACAGGAGCTCGAATACTACGATTTTGAAAATAAATGTGAGAGTACAATTATTATTTTTTAGCAGAATGAATTATAATTTATATTTTTATTAAATTACTTTTGAATTGAGGTAAGATTTCATAATTATATTAGAATTCCATATCTTATTTACTCTACAGATCTTTACTGTTGCCTATTTATATGTAGCTATAAAACCTAGTCGTCATAACTGCTAAAAACGATTCATAGTTTTCACGTCTTGTGAAAACCAAAAGATATGTTCTTAGATAGGTTTTGAAGAATACGATAAATTAAAGCCCAGCATTGTTCGTGTTCTTACATCCGAAAATACAATAGAAGACTTATATTGGAGATTTGACTAGAAGTCAAAAATCACGAAGGATTGTTAACTAAAAATTATTACAACAATCGAAATTATCAAACCAGATTTTGAAATGTATAATTTTAAAACTAACTCTAGAAGTATTACCGATTTTTATATTTTATTGTTCGATATTAAAAAATTTAATCTAGAACCAGTTTCGGCGTTTGCCTATCTAGATATTTTTTGACTAAAACTATAGATATAATCTTAGGATCGTAGCAGTTTGCCCCAACATATGTTTGGATGGATATGGTCACATGCATAATTCATATACATTTATATTATTATTATTATTATCCCTTATGGTACCCTATTTGCAATTATTGTGTTAGTGCTAAACTTGTGTTAGAAGGAAAGGGTTTTGAAAATTTTTTTTTCTAGGCTTCGCTGATCTTGGCGTTTAATGATAGGTGTTGAGGAAGAAGATAATGCTGAGTACAATCTAAAAGAGTACGTGGAGCCGTATAAGAGTTAGAGGGATCAGAAAGAGTCGGGGCATGCCTATCTTTCTAATGCCCCGATTTCAAGATAATAAAACTCAAATAAAATTAGGAAAATACTCAAATAAAGGGAACCAAATTTTTTTGTAAACAACCTGTGAAAATAGTCAACTCAAAAACTACCAAATTTTTTGTAGACAACTCAAAAATATTTAAGAAAAATTCTGTTCTAAAACAATTTTCAATAAAACACCACCTAATGGAGTTCGCTCGAGCGGACTCCTCATCGCTCGAGCGGTGGGACACCCGAAAGTTCACTACTCAAAAGTCTAGAAGTTTTTATATGCGTTTGAAAATCAACCATTTTTCTTATCATTTGAACATAGTTTTTTATATGCAAACTTAAGAAGTAAAACATACATTTGAGAATAAAATAATTACCTTTTAACTTAAGAACCCGAAATCAAACTTCAATGTCAAGATACATCATTTAATAATTAAAACTTTTAACCCATCAAATGAACGAAATGTCCTCACATTCATACATAACATGAATATACGGCCTTACGGCCTTAGGGCGTTACAACACGGGTGTTCTAATCCAAAATATAATAATCCAAGTACTCCAAAAGAAAAAACAAGAATTACATCTTTACAATTTTATTTTTCAAAAATATGCTAAGTGTAATTCTTTCAGTTACTCAAAAGGGTCCAACGACCATCATCTTACTCCAATCTCTTCTTCCTGCTATCACCTAAAATGCTGTTAAATAACGTAAGCCGAAACTCGTAGAAAAAAACTAACAATAAATGTATGCATGATATGCGAGGGCGGTTATGTAGGATACACATAAATTTATTCGAAATCAACATCATTTGTCCCAAATCAAATTCCCGTCACATAATCGAGTTTTCAACAATTAAATTTTGGTTCAGTGTTCCATAGTTAAAGTTAAATTATCCATTATAATTAATTCTTTCACCATTTCCAAACCAACCCAATGCATTCCCATATCGCACCATTTTATCTATTCATCCAATTAAGGTTTACCAACCCAATTTATTCATCAATTCAATCAAGTACCAAAGTCGGACGATGCCTATAAACTCAGACATATTTATCGCCACCAGGCCACGTGAGACTCGAGAAATAAATATCTATTCTATAGCCCAATACTAAGAGCACACATTTTCAATTTTGCTTGAAAGCATCGATGGGTGGGCCGCCCAAGAGCATGCTTTTATGAGAATTAACCCGAAGGAATGGCTTACTTTACATTGCGCAAGTTTTCAGTCTTTCACCAAGAAGCAACTCGTGCCCAAACTTTAATCATTCAATTCAATCACACGATAATTTAATTATTTCATTTCATTAACAACTAAAACAAGTCTAACCGTCAACTCGGTTCCTCTCGCAAGAAGCAATATCACTATGGTTCGAAACCCAACCACCATATGCATTTTTCAGTTTTACACTAAAACTCTCAATTTTAACACTTGACATTATCATGTGCCACATAAACTCAAGAAATAAATATGCAATGGGTTATTACAACCCTCAATTTAATCAATAACCACATTAATTTTAACATATGGGTCTTTTAACCCCAAAACTCTCAATTTTTTTAGTTTTAACTCAAATCCAAACCCTAGCCCACCATTTATCAAATCTAATCATATCCAACAATAACGTAAAAATAGAATCATGTTAAATTGTCTACAAATCTAAGGTTTAACCTTTATTAACACCAAACCTTAACCTAGGGCTTCGAAAATACCATTTCATGCTTTTATATTCATAAAATTAAAAATACAACGCTTATTATATAAATATTCAATGATAGTCACAGATCCTACCTTAATGATGATAGATCTATAAGAGAAATTCCCAAACAAGCTCTAACAACGAGAATATCCAATTGAAGGGTGAGAAGGGATCCTCTAACGTAAAGATTGATTCTCCAAGGAGTATTTCACTTGGTGAAAAGTAAGGAATCACTCCAAGAGGAGCAAAGAGAGGCTCAAAGGGGTGTTCTAGGGCTTAAAACATCAGTCTAGAGAGAGAGAGAGAGAGAGAGAGAGAGAGAGAGAGAGAGAAGAATGAAGATGAAATGTTAAAACCCGCAACTTATACGCTGTACGCCGACAGTTCGCTCGAGCGGACCTCCCACCGCTCGAGCAACCCCCAAGCCTAGAAGCTCTCTACCACCCGTTCGCTCAAGCGATCTACTCTCCACTCGAGCGATCAAACTGGGTTAAAAACCCAAACCAATGATGCCACAACCAAACCAAAATATAAGCCAAAGACCTCACAACAACATTCTTATGTATTATCCCACATTTAACCATCATTAGCAAATATATACATGCTCAAGTTTTAATTTTTACGCATGATCTACACATCTAACCGTTTTAACTGAACATAACATACTACTTTTCATTAAAATAAGAAAATAACAAGACACCGAGTCCCTATAATCTTTGTGTCGTTCATTTTTTGACTCTTGAAGAACTCAATTTTTGAAGACATGGAATAATTTAAGGTCCAAAAACTTTCAAACAATTGGGATGCAATAACTCAAGTCTTTTGAATATGGGAAAGTATAAATATTTTTCTTTTTAAGTAAATTCTATTTATTATAAATTGTGTTATTGATGTTTTGAGTTTTGAGGTGTTACATGAAGAGTTTTAAGAAATTCAATTCAATTGATGAGATAAACATCAAATAGGAGAATAAAATAAATAACAATATATCAAGAATTTAAAGTAACATTTATTTATATATCAAACTATTGAAATATTATCATTACTTGTGTATAAGTATTTATGAATAAATTTTAGAATATAAGTTATTTGTATATATTTGAAGGACTATTTTTAAGTATAAATCAACCTGACTTTATATAGTTTACTTATTGCATAATTTCTATTTTTTAAAATTAATAATTTTATTGTAAATCATTAAACAATTTATTATCATTACTATTATTATTATGATATTTTTTATAATGATATGATCAATTATAAAATTACTCCAATTGGACAAATATGTCAAGAAATATCTAATTCTATAGCTAATATGGATTTAGCAAATAAAAAAAATTCAAAATAGAATTTATTAATTATTACTTGTATTTAAAAGATTTGTATAAATAATAGTTTAATTACTAAGATTTTTAAATATGAAATTCTATTTTTGAATCTAAAAATTGATCACAACAAATTTGTCTTTATTTATGAATAGAGTTTAATGTCTTGAAAAGATTTATTGCAAATTTTAAAATTTTATAACTTTTTTCAATATATAGATTTATTTTTAATAAAATTTATATTTTAAAACTTACTTGTCAAAACTTATCAAACAAATTCAAATTGAATATAACATTATGTAGAATAATATAATCTAAAAATTGAAAAATTTTTTAATTAAGTTTTTTCTAATTTTTAAACTAATTTTTCTATTTTAAAATTGAAATTTTTTTCTCAATTTGATTTTTTTGTTTTAAAACTTAATTTTTTAATTTTAAACTAAAAAATTTCTCAACGTCTCGTCTGACTACTGCTATTTTCTTCCATAAAAAGGTAGCAATTACTTTTATTAGCTTAAAAGATAACCAAACATGGTTAAGAACTAAACAATTAGTATTAACTATTTAAATAAAATAAAAAATATGTTAAGTAAATAAATATATAACAAAATTAGAATTCAGAAGAAGAATCAAGTCTCCGGTCAATTTGAATACTAGTATTTGATGTAACTTTTTTTTATAAAAAAATTGGCTTAAAATTTTTTAAAAAGTCTATTTATTTGACTTTATATTGTAATTAATTAAATTTTTCAATATATTTTTATATTTATTTTTTATAAAAAAAATTAAAAAATTAAAAAATTAAAAAATCTAAAATAAAAAACCTAGACTAAACAACTTCAACTTCATGTCTGACTAGATAAGTCAATGAAAAACTGACTAGATAAGTCAATGAAAAAAAATAGACATATAACCAATTCTTTTATAACTTTTAAATTCGTGACTCCCTTTAAAAGTTTCGTAAAAATAAATATAATGAAATAAATAAATAAAAAATACCTAAAATTAACGAAGAAAAGACACTATTCTAACACCAATTTTTAAAATTTAATAAATATGCCAATCAGAGTTGCCAATTGAAGCCTAAAATAACAGTATAAATTATTTAAATTATAAGCACGCAAATTACCTATCACAAAGCAACGAATTTAAAAAGAAAACAGATAATCAAATATCAATTAATTCTATCCTGCACCGCCGCTACAGATTCCGGTGAGAGACACGGGGAATCTACAAAGAGCTCCAGCCGTCGACGGCGGCGCGTCCTCCGCTTGGGGCGGCGGCGGAGGTAGAACCCTCCCGTCGGCGAACAACAATCGTCCGTTCCGCGGCTGAGGACCGACGCCTTCAAGCTCCGCCGTAGCACCGAAGAACGCGCCGTCGCCTAACCTCCGCTCGACCTCGAGGAACTCGCCCAGCGACGACGGCGTTGACGCATCGTCCCTGCACAGCCTCCACCACCTCCGCCTCCGCCGCTCCGCCAACGCCGCCAACGCCGCCTTCTTGCTCCTCCTCCTCCCGCCGCCACCGACGACGATCCCCACGGACGAGGGACCTACTCCACCGGCCGAGGCTGCATTGGCTTCTCGGCGCTGGGAGGGAGCCCTGAAAGCAATCGCAGGGAAGTTGACGCCCATCAGAGTCCCCAATGTTGTGCTTCGGTCATGGAAAAACGATCCTGTTGACTACACACAAACCGACACAACATACAGATACAATTTAACATAGAGTAAAGCTTTTTTTTTCTTTTCTTTGATCGGAACATACAGTAATATTATATACACATTTTCAATTACAGATCAATCACAAAAATGAACAACATTTGTCAAGTTCAATAGACGATCAGGATCAAAGTTATATACTTTTTGTGATTTGTGATTTAAAATCTATGTACGAAGCATTAATTTCCTTTAGCATAATATATATAATTATTGTGGAAGAAGAAGCTAAAGATTCGAGAGGAATTGATCGATGATTACCTCGGTGTCGAGATCGGAAGAAGAAATGGAGGAGATTGTTGGGGACGATGGTGGTGGAAGCAAATTATTTTCTGGATCTAACATCACTCTTTCCCTTACTTTCCAGAGAAATCTGAATCTCTCTCTCTCTCTCTCTCTCTCTCTATATATATATATATATATATATATCTATATTTAATATATGTACATATACAAGTGTCGCACAGGTTGAGATCTCAGGACGGGATTAAGAAAGATCTGCTTGTTTAAATCTCTGAAACTTGTTGGTCTAAATTATAAATTGGAATCTGATGCTGGCTGCGACTGAGGAGAAGACAGGAAGAGAGAGATTGGATTTGGAATTGCAATTGAAAAGACTTTTCTAGCCCCGTACACTTTTTCTTTTTCTTTCACAAGTTCCTTGGCTTTTAAAGTTAAGGGATACTGACCACCGCTTAATAACTGATAGTTAATATGGTAATAAGAATAATTTTTTGTAATATTAATTTTTTAGATTAGTTTTTTTTTTTAGTTTTTTATTTTAAAAGTTTTTTTTTAAAAAAATTAACTAATTTGACTTATTAAGTTTTTTTTATTTTTTATTTTTTTTACATGATTTGATATTTATTTTTAAAAAAAAATTTTAAAATTTAAAAATTACTAAAAAAATTTAATTCAAACACAGGCTTAATATATTTTTAGATATGAAATTTACTATTTTTACAAATATTAATATAATTTACGTAAATATTTATATATTTTAAATCTATTATTTATAGGCTTAGTATATTTTTAGATATGAAATTTATTACTTTCACAAATATTAATATATTTTACTTAAATATTTATACATTTTAAATCTATTATTTACATCCTAACGAGAGTTAGTTAGTATTTTCCATTAAAGTTTACTTTAGGCCTTGTTAGGGTAATTTGTATTTCTTTGCTTATTTTTATTTTTAGTAATTTTTTATTTTTTAACCAAAAAATTTATTTTTTAATATTTCTAGTTTTTAAGTTGTCTCGACTAGAGAAATTAAAAAGATAAAAAAATTTGACTAAAAAATAAAAAATATTTATTAAAGATAAAAATTAGCAACATAATGTTTGATTTATTGACTTTTTTTTAACATTTTACATATTTTGGTAAAAAACTTTTTTTGGCTCGTCTCGATTAGATAAGTTCAAAAAATATAATAACTTAACTTGAAGGGATTAAGTTCCGACCAGAGCCTCGTAGAGTGTACGTGGAAATCTTGTACAGTGCAACAGTTCTTCCGATCACAGCGCACCTCGACGTACACATGCTAGCTCGGCGGTGAGCCGAGCTATACGAACAATGCGTCCGGGGTGCATATACCTCGGCACATCATCGATCTGAGCAATGGGAATACTCATAAGGATCTTGCATAACAAAAGGGTAACTTAGCCTTATGGACAGTTTGACATAACAAAAGGCACTTGCAGAAGGATCTTGCAGAAAGATCTAATGATCGTACTGATAAGTCACCATCAATATATTGATTGCTATGCATTGATCAGAGAGAAGGAGTATAACCCGACCTACTTGAGTCGGGTCGAACTCCACTAGCGAATCAAATATATTTCTTCCTATAAATAGTCAACACCCTCATAATGTAAGGTATGTTCACTTTTTCACTAGCTAAAACTCTATTAAAATACCCTTTCAAGCTCTCCTTTTTCTCTAAAATTCTTACCTGACTTGATCGTCGGAGGGTCTACCGGTATAAAGCCACCAGTGAACATTTTACCCCTTTCTTGTGCAGGCGTACACGTGGCATTCATCCTGACATCTGAGCCAATTTGAATGGGACCAGTAGATTCCAATCCTTATCATCTACATAATTAAATAATTAATAAAATTTACTAAATATAAAAATAAATAAAATAAGTATATAAATCCGTGTTTCAGGAGGGAGTAAACTAAAAGGCATTTTAACGAAAGAATGGATCGGTATCTCTCGAGTATAAAAAATAAATAAATAAATAAATTTGTTCCTTTAATTTGAATACTTTGGTAAATAACATTCATTCAATTATGATTTAAATTATGAAAAATTAATTCAGGGTCCTATTTAGAAAATTTATATTTTATTAAGTCCTAACTAATTTTTTAATATTTCATGAGGTACTATTAGACAAATATACCTTTATTCTCAAACCTCTCTCTCTCTCTCTCTCTCTCTCACTCAGATCCGCCACCTTCACCGTCGCACAAGCCTCCATCTTTTCTCTCACCCTCGCTCTCGCCTCTCGCCACCACCTAAACCAAATTTGATTCTCTGATTACTGATTTGGTCTTTGATGCTTCAATCACAAAGTTAAATACATTTATTTTTGTAATAAATCTCTCTCTCTCTCTCTCTCTCTCTCTATATATATATATATATATATATTCTTTATATTAATTCATATACATAGATA
>JAOTRH010469747.1:0-27134 GCA_034768845.1 Heliamphora exappendiculata | reverse complement strand
TACTTGGTGACATTGAAGTGACGATGTGAACTATGAGAAACTATATAATGAAATTATTAACTTGAATTGAAAACCTACGATTGAATGTGGAATATGCATAATGAGGGGCTGCAGTCCTGCGGTGAAAGCTCGCGAAGGTTCATGCATAATAAGGGGATGCGATCCTACAGTGAAAGCCCGCGAAGGTTTACATTCAAAGATTAAATGTGAAAATTGAGCACTTGATTTTAATGAACTGTATGGATTGATGTGAATTAAGTTGAGCCAGCGGCTTCGCGGTGAAAGACCGAAAAGTTACGTAAGATGGGGACCACATGCCCAAGGGTTAGTCCCCAAAATATGGTGTTATGTCGTGGTGAGTTATAGAGCTATCTATTACTCAATGGCTTCGCTAGCCTATTGGAATAATGGAGAGGGGTCTCTATAAGTTGCACCCAACACTGATTCATTAGAGGCGACATGATTTTGTGAAAATCAAAAAATTAAAATGAATGAGTTCTGGATGGAAAACAAAGAGATAAATGGAAGACATTTTTTGTGTGTGCGTGGGTGTGTGTGTTAAAAAGGGAAGGATTTGAATTATATGCATATTTATTTTGATTACACCCATCACACCTCACAAATCATGCATTATATATATGTCAAACAATTTCAGGTTCCAAAGAATGGGGTGACACCAAAGCTGTGGATGCTCTTGAAAAGGACAAAGAGTGGGAGTCATGATTTCATTGTTTATGTTGTACATAAAATTAATGGAAGTGATATAATGAAAGAGTTAGTTAATGTTGAATATATATTATCTCAAACCTTTGTGGTAAACTTGGGAATGTAAATATTGGAACTTGGTTCATTTTATTAAATCCTTTGAATGTTATGTACAATATGTTCCTGTTTAATTGGGGCTTCACCTATGGATAAGGGTTATGTATGTTAAGTTTAGGGGTTAGTTCACGGACCCGGGTTTGGGTCGTGACAAATGGTATCAGAGCTCTAGGTTCGAATACCTAGGAGTCGTGGGTATAACGATGACCTATAGGTGCAATTTTTTTATGAGATTAGGCACCACTACACGGCATGAATTGTGTGCTTGCATGGGTTTGTAATTGAATTATTTTGCGCATGTTACGTGTTTATGTGAGCATGGAGGGTTGAGTCTTCGGGTGATGTGGCATGCCATTTGGCGTCCGATCAACTACTTTGGGGTTCAAAATAGAAAAGCGTTTGGCCAACGTTCTTTCTATGAGAAATCTGAATTAGTTACCCAAATTGTCTCGTTACTCTAAGGATTTTCCTCAGTATGTAAATATGTGTTGATGTGATGTGACTAGGTGGTGAATAGGATGAGTAGTGTAGTTGGGCAATAAAAGGTTAAGTTGAGTTCAACCTATCCTCGTTATAGGAGTGATATGGGTCTTGAGAGTGTGACCCGGTGGTCAGTAATTGTGATGGGCGTAAGCTCGTGAGATGAGCACTGATTATTTGGTGCATGTTGTGCCCTTGTGAGTTAGTGTGACTGTAGTAGTTGCCCGTTGTGTGTTGTGCCACCAGTAACTTGATAAATGGGTGTGGTAGGGTGTTTGAAACCTTTTGAAGGTTGTTTATTGTGGTTGGATATAAGGTGTGGTTTTGGGCACGTTGAGAATTATGTACGTTATGAGCCGTGCTATGTCTTGAGCCATGCTATGTCATGAGCCGTGTACCCCGATATTGGATATGGACGGGAGCATAGTAGATGGGAGCATAGTGGACGGGAGCATAATAATCTCCGGCATAAAGGGTGTTAGAAAGCTTGAGTTTAAGCAGTGTTTGGAAATGTCCCTTACCCTTAGGAGTGTTGTTGGTAGCCACAGTGGTATCTTATGGTTTTGAAGGTCAGCTTTATGACCCTTGAGTTTTCCTCATGGTGTAGTACTGAGTCGTGCTTCTTGATGGAAGTCGAGAGTGTATGTGGAATGAGTATGTGGATTTAGGATGTTGTTGACGGATTGGTTCTTGGGTGATGTGCATGTACGTCTGGTGAGATGTATATCGGTGGTGGTTGTGATGTGGTGAATGATGATTCGAGGTTATTTGGGAAGTTTCACGAAGAAGAGTTTTGTGACTTAGGTTGTCGGTTCTAAGATTTGGAGGCAACGTGGAATGCATGGTGTCTAGTAAGAATGTGAGGGCGAGTGTGTGAGATTTGTGGGGTATGTGGTAGATTTTGTCGGTGTAGTTGACTCGGTCATCTTAGGATGGTGTGTCGGTATGAAGAGGTTCCATGAAGAGATGATATTGGTAGTGTGTGACGTGGCGTAACGTCCAGAAATGGTGATGTTATCTTACCCACAGGGGTGAGTGAGAGGGTGGTACCGTTTGGCCTAGAGTCGGTAGGCGAGGTTTGTTATGTTCATGTGGTATGTAGTCGCTTTCACGTTCAGATAGCGATGTGCCAATGGTATACATGTAGTGACATAAGGGACAGGTGTTCTCAGTTGACTGTTCTGTGTTTTCTGATGGGTGTATCAGAGCTGTGAGCTCGAGACTGTGGCATGGTTTTTTCTTACCCGTTTGGTTGTTACCTACCTATTAGGAATCGAGTGGATGTGACGCGACCTCGTAAGGAAATGTCCTAAAATGAGGAGAGTATATGTGGTGCTATATTTTAGTAGTTAACCGGTGAGGGTCTTATGGACGTGTGTGATGCATTATTGGGAAGTGAAGGGATGAACAATAGTTAATGTGCCAGTCAATAGATTTAAGTGTAAGGATCTGGTGTGACGAATGACTCATTCGTTGTGAATGGTGACCGACAGCATTTGTATGATGACGTCAGATGTCTTACTAAGACTAGTGTTTGACCTTCTTTCAAACCGAGTGTATAATGGTGGCCTTAAGAGGTAGTGACGTGGACCGAGAGCCTAGAGCTGACTCATGGTTTTTCTAGCAGGAAAGGTGTTTTGTAGTTGATTGACCAGTGTGATTACTCTTCCTTGGTGGGGTTTAAACGTCGGGATCGTAAGAGTGCAGGTCCATTTGCTCATGGTTTCTTGAAGTGCCCGTTTGCTTTACCCTGTAAACCCAAGCATATGGGTGATGGTTCTGGAGATGTAGTTTGATTTGTACGAAGTATCAGTAGCTTTAGCTCTCATTGAGTTAGATCCTTAAGGAAGTTTAGCGATTGAGTTGTTTACGTGGTAAGATTCTCGTGTATCAGTTCTACAGGATTCCTACAAAAATGAAAGTCCGTGATTTGATCGTTATCCTCATGATTAGGAGATTGTGTTTGGGAATCGTACTCGGTGCATGAGGTTTGAAAGGACCGTAGAAGGGTTCGATGGTGTGGTTGGCCTAATGCTGAGATGGTGTATTCTGAGAATGTTTGTGTTCGATCTCAGGTTCTAAGATGGGTATGTTGTTTGCCCATGAGAATGCAGTGTAGAGTAATAAGTTTTAGTAGTGTACTGTGTGGTTTGGGTGGCCTGGGGCAATGGGAAGGAAACCTTGGGTTAAGATGTCTGCGATAGATGCTTACCTGGGGAGCAGAAGTGCAGGAGGCGTCTGCATGATCGTAAAAGTTATTAGTAACTTTGCATGGAATGTCTCAGGATTGAGTTTTCTTTGTTTGGTGCCATGGATAGTGGGCTTAAGATTGTGATATGGACGTGATTTGCCTAATGAAAGCTAGGTCAGTGAGGTGCAACCTTATAAAGTGAGGTCTTGGTGCGATGAGAATGTTGGCGTTATGTCCCTGTGTATGATTGAGGATGAGTTTGTAGTCCAATGGGATGTGTAATACAAGGTATAACGATGTTCATGTGTGTGCAAATGAGGCTTGATAGTTAACAGCTTAAGTGCAACAGATGACCTGGGTATCATGATCGAGATTGACGGTAGTTGTAAAACTATGGTCGATGCGGCCTCAAGATAAGACTTACAAGGTTCTTTGGAGGGCAAGTGTTGACGAGTGCTCGGAGCATGTTGAGGTTGGATCATGGTTTCTGGTTGGCCATTTTTGTCTCAGGAAGAAGATACGGTTATTTGGTGAACAGTTGTGACATGCGGACTGTTCCACCTTGATTAAGTGTAACTGTCGGGATCATTAGTTGATTCTTGGTCCGGTTGTTTTGGGGAAATGAGATTCTTCAGTGATTAGTATTCATGTTGTGATCCATGAGATGTGCTTAGGGAATGGGTACTGAGGTTGGGTGCCTAAAGGATTGAGTTCCTCATGGGTTTTCTAGATGGAGTTAGTTTGCTCTACTATCTGAATGTAAACGTGTAGGGTTGTGCTCCCTGTGAGATTGGGTCGGTAAACCAGGAATATTTATCCTTGTGAACAAGAGGGTTAGGATTGAGACGTAGGATCCTTTTCAGTAGTAATCAATGAAGGATTTTTAATCTTCGTGTGCAGTTTGTTCTGGGTGGTGTAGGGTATGGTTGTACCTTTTGCTTTCGGCAGTATAAGAATTTCGTTGGAAGCTTGCGGCTGGGGTATTCGCATGGTAGGTTTTTGATAGATTTTTGTGAGCATAGAGTCGAGGAATGGTTATCGATTGTGGTAAGTGTTGTGTTTTGGGCGTAACCGCATGTTTGAATTATGATCCCGAGGATGTGGTACGATATGAGTTAGGAAGGAATCAATGTTTGAGAAGTCCTGGTTGGTTACTTGACGAATAAGCCTTGGGGTGGAGTACTTTGCTATTGTGGGTTCAAGGGATTGATGGACGGGTTATGAGTTTAGGGGTGAGACATTGAATTACAGAGTGATGTACTGTTGCACGAGAGATATGACTGGGTTTGGGTAGGTTAGTGGATACCTGTGAGACGTTCTATCTGCGTGATGTATCTAGTTTAAGTAAATCGTTGAGGCTAGGTGGCCGCATCGATTTTGTAACTGTGATGCCAAGTTGGTTTTCGGTTATGTGGAATCTTGTCTCGGACAGTGGTGTGGCACCTAGTGTTTCTCCAGGGTGAGAATGGTGATTAGTGATGGACGATTGAATAAAGGACGAAGGTTTAGATGAAGTGTGTTCTTTGGTATTCTAGGTGAATTAAGTAAGCTTTTCTCTTGAATTTGGTATTTGTACCATTGCTCATAGCTGAGCGTCTTGTCAGCTTCAGTGATGGTGTTGTTAGCATTAGCCAGATAATGATATGGTAACAAAGTGGGTGGTCATCAATTAATCATCAGAACTGGAGTAAGGTTTGAGTGTGAAACATAGGACTTCGTGAGATCGGTGTTGGGGTTTGCCGTCATGTATTTGAGCCAGTATGTGGTAGTGAGAACGAGGGTAGTAGTCTCTATGTTCTGTATATAGAGTGCTTGAGATTTAGTGTCGAATTCGGGGATGAAATTCCTAAAAGGGGGGAAAGTTGTAACGACTTGGTACGTTTTTATGATGGTTAATTATTTTATTATAAGTGATTTTTTCGAAAACAGTTTTGGATGATAATTTTAGCATGTTGAGTACGATTGGTGTGTGTTGGAACACTGGGATGTTAGCTAGTTGTTTTTGTAGTAATTTTCAATCTTTAGTGGAAATATTTAAATTAATCTAATTAAAAAATTACGGGTCTAATTTAGCAAGTTTAAAGGATAAAATTGAGAAATTAAACAAACAAGGCCTTAATCTACTTTCTAGAAGCATAGAGAAAGAGAGAGATCAAATAAAAGGAGCCCAAGGGGTGGGGGAGAACCCACCCCCATCCCGTCGGCACCCTAATCCCCTCTTCTTCTCTTCTTTACTTTTTCCTCCCTTGAAGATTTGATCAAAACCATTTCTTATCTCCGAAATTGGATGAAGCAAGCTACAATTGGAGGTTCCAAAGGAGGAATCAAGAGCTAGATAAAGAGAGCAACACCTTGGAGCTATCAAGGAGAGAGAATCCAAGGAAAAGTAAACCTAGGGTTTGCAAATTTGGTGGATTTTGAAGAGTAAAAACATCAAAAGGTAGGATTTAGATTATCTTATATATTTTGTGTTGAATTGGGTTGATATTTTGTTTATATGAGTAACAACCTTGTTGATTTAATGTGTAAATGAGAAACTTGATAGGTGTGTGTGGGTTGAGTTGGATTTAAGGAAATTGGAGTTTTTGGAAAATAGTTAGCTATGAAATTATGAGTTTATTGTGTAAAATGGAAGCTTAAATAATTTAAGATTTTATGTTTTTGTATAAATTTGGTTTAGATAGATTTTTGGCTTCAAAACTTGTGAAAATCCATTTTTGGGCGCAGGACCACTTGATAGATCGATCGATCGGTCTATCCAATGGTCAAAGGTTGCTGTTGGTATTTTCTGCAGGCCTGACCGCTGGATAGACGAATCGATCGGTCTATCGTGCGGTCTGTTTCACTGGTCAAAATTGTAATTTTAAAATTAATGTATCTCTCTCATCCGGACTCCAAATGGGGTCAATTTTATATGAAAATCGAAGCCCCGGAAGTCCTCTTTCCAACAAGACTATTCTCACAAGAAAATTACTTTTTTAGAAAAAGTTATGATTTAAATAGTGAGGGTATGTCAAAATTTCATAACCATTTTTCATCCATTTCTTTAGCTAAATGTTTTAGAAAAACTTATTTTCCTTATTATTATCCCTTTTCACAAAATTTCTAATCCCTTGAACTAATGAGACACCTATATATATATATATATCCAGATTGATTTGAGAGGCGTGCATTTGTCCTATTGGTTGGGCATTCCATTACAATACAAGTGGGTTCCAAATTAATAGGTATATATATACATGGTGGGTGTTTCCTTTTAAACTAATGTGATCTTTTGCTATCAATCTTGCGTTATTAGTACTTGGTGGCATTGAAGTGACGATGTGAACTATGAGAAACTATATAATGAAATTATTAACTTGAATTGAAAACCTATGGTTGAATGTGGAATATGCATAATGTGGGACTGCGGTCCTGCAGTGAAAGATCGCGAAGGTTCATGCATAATGAGGGGCTGCGGTCTTATGGTTAAAGCTCGTGAAGGTTCATGCATAATGAGGGGCTGCGGTCCTACGGTGAAAACCCACAAAGGTTCATGCATAATGAGGGGCTACGGTCGGTGAAAGTCCACGAAAGTTCATGCATAATGAGGGGCTGCGGTTCTGCGGTGAAAGCCCGCGAAGGTTTACATTCAAAGGTTAAATGTGAAAATTGAGCACTTAATTTTAATGAACCGTATCGATTGATGTAAATTAAGTTGAGCTAGCGGCTCTACGGTGAAAGACTGAAAACTTGCGCAAGATGGGGACCACATGCCCACGGGTTAGTCCCCAAAATGTGGTGTTATGTCGTGGTGAGTTATAGAGCTATCTATTAATCAATTGCTTTGCGTAGCCTATTAGAATAATAGAGAGAGGTCTCTATAAGCTGCACCCAACACTCGTTCATTAGATGCGATACGATTTTGTAAAAACTGGGAAATTAAAATGAATGAGTTCTGGATGGAAAACAAAGAGATAAATGGAAGACATTTTTTTTGTGTGCGTGGGTGTGTGTTAAAAAGGAAAGGATTTAAATTATATGCATATTTATTTCGGTTACACCCGTCACACCTCACAAATCATGCATTATAAATATGAGTTAATATTTATCCTACGAGCTTCGGCTCATGTGTATATGTAAAAAAAATTCAGGTTCAGAAGAATGGGGTGACACCAAAGCTGTGGATGCACTTGGAAAGGACAAAGAGTGGGAGTCATGATTTCTTTATTTTTGTTGTACATAAAATTAATGGAAGTGAAGTAATGAAAGGGTTAGTTAATGTTGAATATATATTACCTCAAACCTTTGTGGTAAACTTGGGAATGTAAATATTGGAACTTGGTTCATTTTATTAAATCCTTTTAATGTTATGTACAATTTGTTCCTGTTTAATTGGGGCTTCACCTATGGATAAGGTTTATGTATGTTGAGTTTAGGGGTTAGTTCATGGACTCGGGTTTGGGTCGTGACAAATAAGAATGAGGAAATAGAAAGAGAAATGAACAGTTTTTATAAAGATGCAAGTCTAAATGTTGGATAACAAATTAAAGAGAGTAGAAATGAAACAAAAATGTGAATAACATATGGATGAATTGGAAAGAGAGATAACGAAAGAAGAATGTGACTAATGAGAAAGAAAAGAAAAGAATAGAAATGAAAATTTAATAAATAAATAAGACGCTGAAGCGAGATTGATTTTAATATAAGTTTGGAATAATTAATAGACGAACTAGGTGGATGAGTTAGTAAATTTGAAACTAAGGAATCAAAATGAATTTATATTATCTTTAAAGTTTATATTAACTAGATGTGTATGTAAATTGAGAAATAAATAAAAAGAATAAATGAAAGTGACTGCATAATATCCTGCTCATCCACCCCTCACAAATGATGCATTGCACTTTCTTTAATTTTTATTCTACGAGCTTCGGCTCAGGGTGTATATACCCAATGTTTTTCAGGTTCTAATAAAAGGAGATGGCGCAGAGGCATTCTAAAGTTTGAAGAATAAAGAATGGGACCGCTCTCTATACACACACACACACACACACACACACACACACACACACACACACACACATATATATATATATATATATTATGATGGAGACATGTACTTTTTGGTAAAGTGTAAAGACTTTTAAGATATAACTCATCCAAATATATTTGGTAAGTTACATTTGCTCTGATGATTTACTTGGTGAAGCTGCATGTAACTTGAGAATTTTCGTTTGGATGAATGTAATCTTATTAAGCAATACGGATGATAGTTTATTAATAATCTGGAGGATGGTATTTCATTTTATAATGTTAAATTGTGATTGTGAGTCGAAATTCAGGCAGTGCCTAAGCATATATTGTTATTTGAGCTTAACAGGTTTTCAAAAAAAATTAGGATAGTCCAAAAAATAAAGGAAACTCTGTCGATTTTTTTTAAGAATAAAAATTTTGCAAAGAAATTTATTTTAAAACAAATTATATCTAAGTAATTTCTTTAAAGCAGGTTTTAACCATAAATTGGGTTTTTACAAAGGAGTCTCCTCGATGATTTTGTAAAGATTAGGTTATCAAGTGGGGTTCACGGGCCTCAAAATCGGGGGCATGACACATCCCTTTTTGAATTTTTAATTTTCACCTATTTTGGCTTTTTGAGTGCCGGTCAAAGTGTCGGGGTGTAAAATAGAACTGGGACGAAGTGCGTCATAAGAGAATTGAAAAGAAAGACTAATGGGTGCGGTTATACCAGCATTAATGAAGTCTTAGGATGGGTGACTCCCCATTAGAACTCCGTAGCCATGCATGCTTGGGCGAGTGTAATACTAGGATGGGTGACTCTCTAGGAAGTCCTCATGTTGCACACCCTTTTGAATATTTAATTTTAACTAGATTTGGCTTTTTGGGTGCTAATGAAAGTTTTAGGGTGCGAAATAAAATCGGGACGGAGAGGGTCAAAAAAAATTGAAAAGAAAAACTAACATGTGCGATCATACCAGTGCTAATGCATCAAATCCCCTTAAAACTCCGCAGTTAAGCGTGCATAGGCGAGAGTAGTACTTGGATGGGTGACACCCGAGTAAGTCCTTGTGTTGTACCCCTTTTTGAATTTTTACTTTTTACTAGTTTTGGCTTTTTGAGTGCTGGTGAAAGTGTCGGGGTGCAAAATAGAACCGTGACAAAGAGGGTCCCAAGAGAATTGAGGAAGGAAAAGCTAACGGTAATGATCATAGCAGCACTAATGCACCGAAACCCCTTAAAACTTTGCAACCAAGTGTGCTTGGGCGAGAGTAGTACTAGGATGGGTGACCCCCTAGGATATCCTCGTGTTTCACCCCTTTTAAATTTTTAATTTTAACTAGTTTTGGATATTTGGGTGCCGATGAAAGGGTCGGGGTGCGATATAGAACTGGGATGAAATTAGTCATAAATTGATGAAAAAAATGGATCGAAAGGTAGTTTGCAAGGTACAGACGCTAGGATTATAATGCCACCAGCCTTGCGCAATTTTGATTTTTGATAAAAAAAAATATAATTCTTGGAACGGAAAGAGTCAGAAGAGAAATGTAGAAGGAGACAATAACTAGTGCGATCATACCAGCACCAATTGACCGGATCTCATCAGAACTCTGCAGGTAAACGTGCTTGGGTGAGAGTAGTACTTGGATCGGTGACCCCTTGGAAAGTCCTAGTGTTTTACCCCTTTATGAATTTTTAATTTTCACTAGTTTTTGCTTTTTGAGTGTTGGTGAAAATGTCCGAGTGAAAAATATAACCGAGACAGAGAGAGTCAAAAGAGAATTGAGGTGGTAAGAACTAACGGGTGCAATCATACCAGCACTAATGCACTGGATCTATAACACCCCAGTATAGACCCTAGTAGTAACTGTTGGAGGCAATACTACCAAGATCATTGCTTTTGTAAAATAATTTTTGGTAAAAAATAACTATACGGGCAAATGTCGAAACGGGTTCCAGATAAAATTTTTGATGAAGAACGATCAAAATAAAACCCGTGCAACCAAAGTTAATTTAGAAGAATACCACTTATAAATCTAATCTTCAACTACGACTTGATTTCGAGTTGAAGCTCCAGTCAGATGTACTACTGTATTCCCTTGCGCGATTTTTGAACGTAATGTGGGCTACGATCTTTCGAGAATTTATATTGGTAGAACCCCGATATATTTAAGTCTTTGAAAGACAAAAATAATATTTGAATAACGATAATGATATATGAACTATCAATTTATATCAATCTCAAACTGGTTCAGCCTACCTACGTATATATAGGGCTACAGCAAGGACCTGGGGAGTAATTATGAGTTAGACTTCCAGTGGAACACTGACACGTACTTGAGGTTTCTATAACTATGGAAAGACACAGAGGTTTCTGTAATTTTCATAAAATACTGAATTACAGTTCACACCACTAAAGAACTATAATTGCACTCTGACCCATAATCTCAAGACCTTCTATTGAGCTCATGTTATTAAATGCTTACCATTTCTCCCCACGTTAAGATTCTCGATACCCGCCAATTAAATTTAATTACTGACAATTTAATTTAATTGGTATCTTAATATTCCTTAAGCCCTTCCGCTTAACTTATTTGACCGCCGAATAATTAAATCCACCTACAGGATTTTGCCCAGTCAAAACTTATAAGTATTCTTAAGGGGGTATCGTCAATCCCGATTTTTTGGGACGTGAATTTCGTTAATAATTAATATTTGCCAGATAAATAATACCGCTATCCAACTCACCGGGAATATAGACCCATATAAGATCGCACCCTCTATTGAATCAAAACAATGAATATTAAATATATGCAATCAATAATTATTTCAGGTTAAGAGGTTAAGCACTATTCATAATAACCTTGGAGTGTGAATTAATTTACAAAATTAGTAGTCAGTACTAAATTAATTACCCTAAATGTCCCGTTCAATACACACAAAGTGTACTGGCACAGAGAGTCAGAACAATAGACGACGCTATTATCTGTTTCCCGTAACTAAGACAAGCTTACTAAAACTCTGTGCCACAGTCATACCAATGGTATGTCCATTTTCATCTAAACTGTGAACATAAAACTTATATTCTGCAAGAACTTAAAATTTGATTTTCTGTGTGTAAGCCGTACTCTACACACCAGATTAAATACTATATAGAATATCGGACATCCATGCATATCAAATAAATGATACACATACATTGCTCATAAAGATTCTCAAAAAATAGAAAATTAATTTTATTAAAATTAAATTAAATACTAAAAACATGATTTTCAGTATACCAACTTTAACAATCTTCCACTTATACTCAAAACCATGCTGCCATACATTTGACTCTCATGCCCTCTACATGACTATCAAAAGTCATAGCTGATAAGCTCTTTGTAAAGGATCTGCAAGGTTGTCTTCTAATGTAAGCTCTATATCTGACTAAAAATCTGAGTATGTGTACCCCAAAAGGTACTAGACTGTCTGCCTGATAAACCAACATAAAATCCTTAGTTATTTTTAGGTACTTGATTATATTGTTTACCGCAGTCTAATGCTCCTACCCTGGGTTCAACTGATATCTGCTAACCATGCCAATGGCAAAGCAGATGTCGGATCTAGTGCAAAACATAGCATATATGAGGCTTCCTACTGCCGAAGGATAAGGAACCGGCTTCATATTCTCTATCTCATCAAGTGTCTTATGATACTAATCCTTGGGTAGAGTGATTCTATGCCTGAAAGAGAGAAACCCTTTCTTGGAATCCTGTATGCTAAAACGAGCAAGGATATCATCGATATATTTTGCTTGTGATAAGCCTAACATCCTGTGTTTTCGATCTCGCACAAGCTTGATCCCAAGAATGTGACTGGCTTCTCCCAAGTCCTTCATATTGAACTGCCCAGATAACCATACTTTAACCATATATAATGCCCCCACAACATTTTCGATGAGAAAGATATCGTCTACATAAAGTACTAGGAAGATCACCACGCTTTCGTCATGCTTCCTGTACACACATGACTCATCCAGACTTTGATCAAAATCATAAGACTTTATAGCTTGATCAAACCAAGTGTTCCAAGACCTTGATGCCTGCTTAAGTCTATAAATGGAACTCTTATGCTTACACAACATGTGTTCCTGGCCCTTTGCAATGAATTCGTCTGGTTGTATCATATAAATACACTCGTCAAGACTTTCGTTAAGAAAAACGGTCTTGACGTCCAATTGCCAAATTTCGTAATTGAAATGTGCAACAATGGATAAGAGAATCTGGATAGACTTAAGCATGGCTACCGACAAAAAAGTTTCCTCATACTCAATCCCTTCTTTCTGAGTGAACCTTTTAGCAATAATCCTAGCTTTGAAAGTTTCAACCTTCCCGTCTACTCCTCTCTTTCTCTTGTAGATCCACTTGCATCCAATGAATTTTATCCCTTTGGGTGGTTCTAGAAGTTCCCAGACCTAATTAGAATGCATAGATTCCATCTCTGAATTCATAGCCCTTTGCCAAAGATCTACAGCTTTGTCTTGTAGTGCTTCATTGTAGTTATAGGGTTCGGTATCCAGTTCTGTCGATATTCTGTCAAAAGACTCTCCTAAGAATATATACGGTCAGGTTGATGAATAACTCTCCTACTACGACGAGGCACTACCTGTATTTGTGTACTAGCAGTAACAAACTGTGCAAAATTTGAACCCCATGCATCAGCACCCAGTTCTTGATTTGCACCTGTCACGATAATCCTCCCATTACGACGAGGTAATGGAATATCAGTGACTTGTGGTTCATCTTCCGTTCTACTGGTATTTTCTCTTAGTTCTTCCAGAACAATTTTGCTATTGGGCCTGTGATCTATAATATAATCCTTTTCCAAGAATCGGGCATTGGTGCTAATAATGACATTATGATCCTTAGGGTTATAAAACAAACCACCCTTCATTCCCTTGGGATATCTCAAAATGAATCGGGTAAACCTGAATAACTCATCATTGACCTTACTATCTCCATAACAGTCATATTCCTTCTTTCTGCTACACCATTCTACTGTGGAGTGCCAGGTGCGGTCAACTAAGATGTAATCCTCTCTAATGACAAGTAGTCCTTAAACTCTCTAAAGAGGTATCCTCCACCATGGTCGGATCGTAGTAATTTGATACTTTTACCGTGATACCTCTCTGCATCTGCCTTGAATTTTTTGAATTTTTCAAAGCATTCAGACTTACGGTGCATCAAAAAAATATATCCATACCTTGAGTAGTCATCAATGAAACTGACGAAGTACTCAAAGTCACCTCTAGCCCGGATTATCATAGGACCACACACATCATAATGAACAAGCTCTAACGGTTTTTTAGCTCTATAGCCTTTGGTTAAAAAGGGTCTCTTGGTCATCTTACCCTCTAAGCAAGATTCATAGACTGAAAGTGCCAAAGAAACGTTTGGTTCATTTAAGAAGGAAACTTTCTCTTATATGGTAAATTAGATATGTTATTCATTTCAATTAGTTGCAGTGTATGAGAGATTAGAGTAATAATATAAAGATTAGCCACTAATGTACCAAAACAGATCACCCGTTTATTATCCTTAATAACCACAGAGTTATTAAAATAAATAAAATATCCATCTTTAGCCAATCCAAAACTGAAAACTAAGTTCCTTCTAATATGGCAGGTACATAAAGACAATCTTTCAATATTAAAACCCGATCTCTACCAAAATTGAGAGTGACATCTCCTACTGCAACTGCTGTTACCTTTGTATTATTGCTCATATGCAGGTAAATCTCCCCATCACTAAGTTGTCGGGTTTCTTGGAACCCTTGCAATAAATTGTAGATATGATTAGTGGCTCCCGTATCTACACATCAGGTACTGGTAGATAACACCGCTAAACATGTTTCCACAACCAGTGAACAGAAACTACAGTGTTTGTTCTACCTTTTAAGAAATACTAGACATAGCTTTTTCTAGTGCCGGGTCTGATTGTAGTGAAAACATCTGCCTTTCGATTTTTTCACACAAGTCCGTGGCCCACTAACTACCCTGGAAATTATGTCTTTCTATTTCCGAACCTTTTTCGTCTTCATGCCTTTCGGCCCCGAGGAAAAATCTTTTTATGAAATAGACACAGTTTCTAGTATTAAAAGAATACCATTTGTAGTTAAAACTATATCCAAGATACATTTCTAGTCAACAAAATTTGGTCCCGTTAGTTTCTTTTCTTTGAGTATTAAAGCGAGTGGGTTAAAATCTATTTTAATCCTGAGAATCACATAATTAAAAAATCGTTAATTATGATGAGCAAAACTTTGAATTTATTTTCATTTGGTTCCCTCTACTATTTTAAAATTAATTCGCCAGCAGCTTGGTTACCTAAGAAAATAGCATACCACGATGGGTGGACGTCTACTATTCTTCATACAATTTCTTTTAATTTTACTATCTAGGCAATTCACCATGCCAAGTAAAATTAAATAGCTGACATAGCGACAGTCGAGTATATAATAGCAGTGACTCAGTTGGAGAAGATACTATTATATACAGTTAAGTATTAACAATTACCTAATCCCAAATTAATCGCTATGCAATAAACTCTTCAGTTGGATAAGTAATCCACACTAACAATTATCCAGAATTATCCCTAAAGAAGGTTTGTACTGGCGATACCGCAATTAATCCGTCCGTTGGGGAGGAAGGCCTTACTGCCGACATACAGGGTTTAACTGCATCGCCTACAAACTAGTGATGGAAACCGCGAGATTTATCTGTCAATAAATTCCCTCTCCCACTTAGATTTTTAAAATATTTTTTAGAGTTATAAAAATCTATGTAATTAAAATAAATTTATTTATTTCGAAAGTCACATGCTCTGAAAGAATCAAACATCTTTCCGTATACACGATTCAAAAGATTATGATTTATCAAACTATCTTTCGAAAGTCACACGATCTGAAAGAATCAAACATCTGTCTGTATATACGATTCTAAAGATTCTAGTTTATCAAATCATCTTTTCGTGTTTAAATGCGTAACAAATAAAATTTAATAAATGCACAGTTTTTCTTACAGCTTTTCAGTTAAGGTAGTGATTAAATGTATTTATTTATTTTATTTTTCGTTTAATATTTTTTAAAAATTAATAATTTATTTCGATTAAATATTTTTTCATTTAATTAATTTAAAATTTGAAATTAATTTTTATGTTTTTTCAAGATATCTTATTTAGAAAAAATTATTTTTAAACGTGATATTTTGTAAAAAATAAAATATTTAAAAAAATTTTATTTAATTAAAAGTAATTAATTAAAAAAACTTAATTTTATTTTTTTTTACAAAATATTTTAATTAAAATTGAATTTTTGAATTAATTAAATTAACAGCATAAATCAAACAAATATATATATCTCATCCATGCAGTTCATAAAAAATAATTAAATGCAAGATAAATATAAATTCTGATTTTATGATCCGACTGAAACTCTGATTCCTGAAAAGGATAGAATCAAGATATTCTGATGTAATCAGCATACAAGAAGGTTATTCAAAACAGAATACTGAAATCAAGCAACTAAAACACCAAACAGCCTCCAATCGCTGCTGCAATTGTTTTAATCCCAATAGAAAACTACTGGTTGCTTTTTATTGGCAATAACTCTGAAGCCTTGGAAACCACCCGGGAAGCTGCCGGCTATTTGGGAATTTTCAGAATTGCCGCAGCTTTGAGGAATCCACTACTTTGAGGAATCCCAAAAAAATAGGAAACCCATAGCTTTGAGGAATCCCTCGCCAATTGGGAAACACACTGCGCTGAACAGTGTTTTGCTGGAAAACCGCGCCATGTGTGCGCACTGCTCGGATTGGATGCTTGGAACTTGCTCCACTGTTTTAGCCTTTTTCCAAAACTGTCTTCAGCGGACTGTTTGCATTGAAAAGCTGCTTGGATTGGTTGCTTGGTAAATCACACTGTTTGCGCTAGAATTGATTTTCACCGAACTTCTTTGGGAATTGCCGGCGCTACTGTTGGGACGCTGGAATTGCGTCACGTGGAAAGCTGCGCTTGGGAAATCATCTTTTGCTCAAACCGAATCTCCAGTACTCCAGCCACTGTTGCAAACTTCCGGCGCCACTTGGGATTTTTGGTTATTTCGACTGCTTGTGATTGCCGCAGCCTTAGGCTGTGATGTTTTGAAGGAAACCCGGCTGTTGCATGCTTGTTTGGTGCTATGGAAAATAGTTTTTTACCGGCGGCTTTTGCCCTCCTTTTTTTTATAAAAAAAAAACTGTTTGGCACAAAAAAAAAAATTCCCCGCACCTTTAAACCAGTGGAACCGCTGCCAGTTTCCGCCACCTTCCACCATCGGTTGCCGCCACCTTCCACCATCGGTTGCCGCCATACCTATTCTTATTTTTTTTCTAATAAACAAGAAAAAAAACCTTAAAAACATAAAATATTTTTACATTGATCATATGCCTCCATAGAGTTCACAATCAATCTACAAAACTTAATCTATCACGGTCAACCTCCGTGATTAAAAAATAAATAAATCATATTCCACGCATTCAATCAAACATGAAAATAAATTGATAATTATAAAATCGGGATTACAGTGCCTGCAAAACAAAGTTAACAACAGTTCTAAAACTACCCGGTCTCGATAAATCGTAAACAAAAAATAAAACGGTTCTGATACTAATTTGTTAGAGACAATACTGCCAAGATCATTATTTTTGTAAAACGATTTTCGGTAAAATGTAATTGGACGGGAAAACACAAAAACGGGCTCCAGATAAAACTTTTGACGAAGAATGATCAAAATAAAACCCGTGCAACCAAAGTTAATTTAGAAGAATACCTCTTGTAGATCTAATCTTCAACTACGACTTGATTTCGAGTTGAAACTCCAGTCAGATCTTCTACTGTATTCTTTTACGCAATCCTCGAACGTAGTGTGGGCTACGATCCTCCGAGAACTTGTACCGGCAGAACCCCAATATATTTAAATCTTTGAAAGACAAAAATAATATATGAATAATGATAATGATATATGAACTATCAATTTTTATCAATCTCAAACTGGTTCAGCCTATCTGCATATATATAGGGCTACAGTAGGGACCTGATGAGTAATTATGAGTTAGACTTATAGTGGAACACAGACACCTACTGAAGGTTTCTGCAATTATGGAAAGACGCAGCAGTTTCTGCTATTTTCATAAAACACTGAATTACAGTTCACACCACTAAAGAACTATAATTGCACTCTGACCCACAATCTCAAGACATTCTTGCATTGAGCTCCTGTTATTAAATGCTTACCATTTCTCCCCACGTTAAGATTCTCGATACCCGCTAATTAAATTTAATTACTGACAATTTAATTTAATCGGCATTTTAATATTCCCCAAGTCTTTCTGCTTAACTTATTTGACCGCCAAATAATTAAATCCACCTACAGGGTTTGGCCCGATCAAAACTTATAAGCATCCTTAAGGGGGTATCGTTAATCCCGATTTTTCGAAACGTAGATTCCATCAATAATTAATATTTTTCATATAAATAATACCCCTACCAAACTCATCGGGAATATAGACCCATATAAGATCACACCATCTAATGAATCAAAACAATGAATATTAAATATGTACAAATCAATAATTATTTCAGGATTAAGAGTATAAAAACTATTCATAATAACCTTGGAGTGTGAATTAATTTATATAATCAGTAATCAGTACTAAATTAATTACCCCAAATGTCCCATTCAATACACACAAAGTGTACTGACATAGAGAGTCAGAACAATAAACGATACTATTATCCGTTCTCCGTAATCAAGAAAAGTCTACTAAAATTCTGTGCCACAGTCGCACTGATGGTATGTTCATTTCCATCTAAACTGTGACCATAAAACTTATAATCTGCAAGAGCCTAAAATTTGATCTTCTTTGTGTAAGCTGCACTCTATATACTAGATTAAATACTATACAGAATATCGGACATCCATGCATATCAAATAAATGATACACATACATTGCTCATAAAGATTATCATAAAATAAAAAATTAATTTTATTAAAATAAAATTAAATACTAAAAACATGATTTTTAGTATACCAACCATAATAATAGCTACCTAAATTGTAATAACCCGGCTAAAATACTAGTATTAGCGACGGATACACAATAAGAACTTAGGTCGCTACATGGATGAGAGAAATCCTAACTTAACCCGAAACCCTAATTTGACCCGAAAACCTTAAAAAGACCAAATTCTCAGAGGTAAAATCCTAATACTGAGAAAAGTTTCAGGATAGCTTAAATTAAGTAAATAACATGAAATATAAAATAAAAAATAAAAAATTCTCATAATTAGGATCAAATGACCATTTTGCCTATAGTACAATAAAAAGTCTTAAAAATTTAAAATTTGACACATGGATACTTTAAATCAGATATTTAAATATAATTAAGTAACAAAAGACAAAATAACATCAAAAAATAACAAAAATGCCCTTAGTGACCGGCCACATTGGAGTTTGTGCTCAAAAAGTGACTTTTTGTAACTTTTAAGCTAAAAAATGAGAAAAAATTATATAAATTAAGAATTATTATGATCCATGACATTTTATATAAGTAATATACATAATAATATAATAATATAGGAACAAATCATTATTTAAAATCTCTACACAATAAATAAGTCAAAAAGCTATTTCTAGTCAAACTAGCTTAATTTAGCTTAAAAGTCTACATCTATTTAATTAATTACTATCAAAATTATGATAAATCAAGGGAAGCCTAAATTAACTAAAAACACATTATTATAATAAGTTTTAGTAGGTTAAGATACCAAAAAGATACATAAAATTAACATTTTATGCACTTTCTTGCACAAAATGGTACTAAAATATAATTTAAACCCCATAATAACGCAAAATTGACATTTAAGCTTCCCCAAACAGCCCAGCTAAAATCCCCATCTGCACAAATCTGATTTTTGTAAGTTTTAAAAAGACCCCACCTCCCATGCAACCAATCATAATTAAGAAAAATTCAAACTTTCTTACACAAGCATAATTAAACCTACCTTTTAATTCAAAATTTCTTACACAAGCATAATTAAACCCACCAGAAATTTTAGAGCTTTGAGTGTTCTTCAGGTAAGGAGAGAGAAAAAGGAGAGAAGAAGGAAAGGAGGAAGAAGAAGAAGCTGGGAAGGATCAAGGAGTATGCAACAAAGCCAAGTTCTACCTTTCTTCAACCTTTTGAGCATCTAAATAAGTAAGTAAATCTCCTAAAATCTGATGATATTCTCTCATGAAATAGCCCTCAATCCATCTCTATAAGCAACCCTAAGAAAAAGAAATAAAGTATAACTCAAAAAGGCATCGTAGGTGTCGATAGTGGATTATTTGTGTATGATCAACCTTTGCATGTGCTTGCATGTGTATATTTTTGAGTTTTTTGGCTTAAATATATTCTAGAGTTTTGGTTTCTATGATTTTATGACATACATGCAAAGAAAATACATCAAAAATTAACATAACATGAGCTAAACCAATTAAATAACCTAATTTTTTGGACATGCGAACAATCTGCCACCAACTTTAAAACAACACAACTAATTGTAGAAAAATGATACTAGAGTGATTTTTATGTCTAGAACTAGTTTCCTAAGTTCTCTTTCATAAAAAATTAGTTTTAAGTGATTTCATTGGATAGAACTCCAGATATGTCATTTTTCCCATAGTATGTCAGATCTTGGCCACTCTGAGTTGCAGACCTAAAAATTCAAATTTAAAATAAGAACCGAGCATGGGTCGAAACGTAAAACTTATAGAGAACATATTTATCTTATGGTCCACTAACAATGAGCAAAATATATGAAGTCTTGATAGGTCAAAACCTTTCCCAAAGTCACTGTTGAGATTCATTGACTGATAGAGCCCTCTGTCACACATTTTTGTAAAATAAAAAACCTAAGTTTTTAATAGCCAAATCCAAAAGTGGTAAACATGAAAAATATAGCTAACATATTAAACTAAATACTGAGAAAAAATTGACCCAAAATACCCTCAGATGGACCCCCAAAGGTTTTGAGAATTCTCTGTTGAAAACCTATTATGCAGACCATTTTTAGGCTGACTGAATCCACTCTATAAATTGGCCAAAAAAACAAATTTGTTCCAAACAACTTTCTCTAGAACAAAATATAAAACTTGTAGGGAACACCGTACGTTAAAACATCCCCAAATACCAGACCCATATCCCTTGAATTAATGCCCTAAAACCGTGGCTAACAGAGGCCTAAATTATGTGCTTTACTCTATAAAGTGTTGAATGGTTTTCCCTGAATTAAATCAAATTACATTTTTTTCCTAGGATCTAACCTTAGTGTTAAATATGAAATTTGTAGAAAATATTTTTATCTAATTGGTGCTCAAAAATAAGAAATTAAATTCATGTATAGGTACTTTAAAACACTGTTGTAACTTTAAAATTTGCGCTCAAGCAATTACTCGAATTTGGCTAAGTGTATGAATAAGGTGTCACCTTGTGGAACTTGAATATATGGACTTTAAATAATTCATATGAGTGATTAGTGTATGAAATTAACAATTTGATGGTTAGAAACCATGTCGATAGGTTGAATCCATGTCACATAAATTAGAGTTTATGATTCATATACTTGTACTATGTGCTTTAGTGAGTTGTACCTTATACTTTAAAGACTTGTACTTTATGCTATGCTGGTTTGTACATCATACCATGTTTAGTTCATATCATGCTATTGTTAAGTTGTACTTCAAGATACGAGTTGTTGTAACATAAGCATCATTGCATTGCACTTAGGGCATTTTGTGGGTTGCATCCTGTACATTAGTTTTTGGTTATTTTGTACCTTGGTCCTATTTGTTGGGTATATGTCCCTTTGGTTTCTGTCGCTCCTTGAGTTATGGTTATATTATAGAAGTGGTGTTGACAATGGGCTATATACATCATGAGCCGTATTACGTCTTGAGCCGAACAGCCACTATACGCCATTGTGATCGGGAATGCTGATGAACGGGAACCTAACGTACGGGAACGTAGTGGTACTATTCGGGTTATTATATAGGATATGTTCACTTTGGGCCATGTACGTCCTGAGTCGTGTTATGTTTTGAGCCGTATCACATCTTGAGCCGAACAGCCGCTATACGCCGCTGTGTTCGGGAATGCTGATGAACGAGAACTTAACGTACGGGAACGTAATGGTGCCATTCTAGTTATCATGTTGGATATGATCGACTTTGGGACTTATTCATCTTGAGCCGTGTTATGTCTTGTTCCGTGCCACGTCTTGAGCTGAACGTTCGCTATACGCTGTCGTGATTGGGAACGTTGGTGTACAAGAGCCTAACGCACGAGAACGTAATAGTGTCACTCAAAATTTAATTGATTAATTTATAATCGGGTTGGATAGCTGCATTGCAATCATCTGCATCACACACTTGCACAATTGTTCTTATATATGCTTACCCTATTGAAAATGTTAAATTGTCGGTCTATTTGGCCTTAAAATTTTATTAGGTATTATATAATATGTATTGTAGAATATTTTATTGTGAGTTTGTTAAAAGGATTAGGGAATTTGCTTCTGGGCTTTGGCTCAAGGCATTCGTGCCACAGGTAAGTGTGATGAGTTCCTTAAGAAAGTCACCCCCGAAGAAGAAGACAGAATTAAAGAACAGAGTGAGTGCCAGGAGCCAGCGAACCCTGACACTGCTAGCTAAAGAATTGGGTTTTTACCTTTTTCTCTTTTTGTTCAGTTTCCACGGGCGTATTGTAATTTTTGTTAAATTTTCTAGAGAAATTGTAATCGTTATGTACTTATGAATAGTTCAGAACTCTTGATGATGTAATATTTATGATATGTAAATATGAATGAATGGTTAGAATATTCCTCTTATCTATACTTATGTATGTCTTGACGTGCCTGGAGGACGGGGCATCACAGTTTGTATCAGAGCCTAGGTTTAGTGAACCTTCTGGCCTTGGGTTGTGGAAAACCATACGTTTTGTCGCGTAGAAGCACTGTAGGGTGCGTTGTATTAAATATAATTATCATTTATACATTATAAGAACTAAAGTCTGTTACATTTAAGTCCTTAGCGAGTTGTGTTTGGACGTTACTAAGATTAGAAGCTACAGAGAATCTACATGCGAAGGACGAGTAAGAGCAGCGAGATCGAAGATCAGAGATTCATGTAATGAGTTATCTTATTTTAAGGGGGGTAGACTGGAGTACACACTAAGAGAAGTTTTCAAATATCACCTCGAGAGCCACCGTTAGAACCCCACAACCCCATCCTTATAAGTTCCTTTCTCGTTTACCCCCAAGCGTTTTTTTTAAATTTTGTTCCTACTTGAAGTTCTTTGTGTATCATTCCTTCTTATATCATCAGTCCTCAACGGTACCGTTAGATGTCATTCATCGAAAACCCTTATGCACCTATGTCTTGTTGATAATCCTATCAGGATTTCAATCCTAAGAAATACCTTTGTCCTTAAGTTTTCATGTCTCAATGATGACCGGTATTTACATTTGATTCTCCTCTGATTCAATACCATCATCTTTGAACTAACTCTTCATTCGTAGAACTCGATATCAACTAATTACCCGTTTTGAACATTCGACATTGATAAACTCTTTGCTATCATTCATCTTATCTCGATTATGAAGTACAATCTATTGCAGTGATTTTTGAGAATTCTTTTGTGGGGAAGTAAACTTAGATACTTGAATTGAAGTACGTTAAGCCGACGTAACTTCAGGGTAAATATCTGGTTTAGCTACCCATTGCTTAACATCTCTTTTATCAGAATCTGATAATACTAGATTAGTTCTGAGGACATTGTTTAAGTATTCTTCACTGTCCTCCTCTTGCTTCACCTACATTTGAACCCTAAATAACCACTCAATTTGTGTCAACGGTGACTGCCTTAACTGTGACCATTTAACCTCATACAACCTATCTTTTGAACCATCTGAGAATCTTTTCTTGAATCTCGATAAAGGATTTGTTAACCTTTCCTAAGCCATTCTAACCCCTGGCAACATATCGTGCAGTCTAGTACATCAATCGAAATCCTTAGCTAAACGTTTGACCACTCGCCACCCTAGGTCGCCTATCCTAAGACCAAGATCGGCGAGAAATTTATTAAAGTTTAGCGCTTTCAAGGGAAACTCGGATCGTGCACATCCTCGAAAAAACCACCTGGCGCATCATTGAGTCACAAAGAAAATCTCTACCTGGAGTTAAAGCATAGAATGTTGGCCAACGTCTAAGCTTAACGTATTTTGAAGATCAATAATCCCGACTACAAGAACTGCTAAGTAGGAGCTCATGCAACATCTCTAATGGAGACCTACACGAAGGTTCTTATCACCATCACTGATAAAGCTCGCATGAGACCCGCAGGAGTGTGGCACGTGAAAGTACAATGAAAAATGCTATGAAACTTGGAAGTAACGTGGGACTACGCGGTCAAAATTTGATGGTTTTATCCATACCTATTCTAGTTGGGCCCTTATGTGTTATGTTCCTCTCTCTTTGTAATCACTCTTTGTACTCGAACTCGAATGATAAGAAATATAAATGAATAAGTCATAAATTAACTCTCTGAGATCATAAAACCTAGAAGCAATTAAGACCTTAAAAAGAAGACTCACCAGCTACAACACCTTCCCTCTTTATAATCTAGTAGTAACTACCTAGATTATAACAACCTGACTCAAACCCTAGTATTAGAGACGGATACACAATAAGAACTTAGGTCGCTGCCTGAACGAACCTTAACTCAAACTAAAACCCTAATTTGACCCGAAAACTCTTAAAAGACCAAATACTCAAAGACAAAACCCTAATACTTAAAAAAGTCTCAGGACAGCTTAAATTAAGTATATAACAAAAAAATAAAAAATAAAAAATAAAAAATTCTCATAAATAGGGTAAAATGACTATTTTGCTCATAGTACAATAAAAAGTCCTAAAAATCTAAAATTTAACACATAGATATCTAAAATCAGATATTTACATACAATTAATTAATAGAAGACAAAGTAACAAAAAAAAATGACCAAATTTCCCTTGCATGGCTGGCCACCTAGGGATATGTGCCCAAAAAGCTACTTTTTGCCTTTTTAAGCTTAAAAATAAGAAACAAATATATAAATAAAGTATTATTTTAACCCAATACTTCTTATACAGGTAAGATATATAATAATATAATAATTTAGGTCAACAAAAGCAAATAAATAATTATTTAAAATCTCTACACAATAAATAAGTCAAAAAGCTAATTGTAGTCAAACTAGTTTAATTTAGCTTAAAAGCCTACACTTATTTAATTAATTACAATCAAAATTATGATAAATTATGAAAAGATTAAATTAATTATAAATACATTAATAAAATAGGTTTTAATAGGTTTAGACACCAAAAGGTACATAAAATTAATATTTAATGCATTTTCCTTCGCAAAAATGTACCAAAATACAATTTAAAACCCTAATTAAATACAAAATCAGCTTTTTAGTCTCCCAAACAGGCATGGCTGAAACACCATATGCAAAATCTAAGAGACACCTCTCTCAAATAACTGCCACCACCCCATGCAACCAATAGGGACCAAGAAAAATTTAAAATTTAAATTTTATGTAATTATTATGTCTCCACGATATTTTTGTTATAAAAACACACCAAACACACCTTCTCCTCTAAGCATATTCGGCTGAGAGAGTGAGAGAGTGAGGGACCAAAAAGTTTTAAGTGTTTGCAAAGAAGAAGGAGAGAAAAAGAAAGGAGAGAAAAAGAAAGGAGGAGAGAAGGAGGAAAGGTCCAAGGGGAAGGCATTGAAGCTACGTCCACTTCTTCTTCAATCTTTGTAGCATCAAATGAGGTAAGAAACTCCCTTAAATCTTCTAATATTCTCCCTCAATATACCCCTCAATCCATCTCTATAGCAAACCCTAAGAAAAAGAAATGAAGAATAACTAAAAAATAGGCGTTGTTGATGCAAATAGTGGACTGCTAGGGCAAGATTGTGCTTTGTATGTGCTTGCATGTATATGTTTTTAAGTTTTATGGCTTATACAAGTTCTGGAGTTTTGATTTATATGAGTTGAAGTCATACATGCAAAGAGAATACATCAAGAATGCACACAACACAAGGTAAGCAACTAAAATCCTAAATTTCCTGATTTTCTGGACTTACTTACTTTCTGCCACGAACTTTAAAACATCATAATAAATTGTAGGAAAATGATCTTGTTGTGATTTTTCTGTCCATTCCTATCTTATTGAGTTATCTTTCATACCAAATTTGTTTGAAGTGATTTCGTTGGGTAGAACTCTAGATATTTCATTTTTTTCAAAGAGTGTCAAATCTTGACCACTCTGAGTTGCAGACCTAAAAACTCTACGTTAGAGTGAGAACCGAGCTTAGGTCAAAATATAAAACTTGTAGAGGACACATTTATCTTACTACCTACCAAAAATGACCTAAAACTATGAAGTATTGACAGAACAAAGTACTTCCTAAATTCACTCTTGTGTTTTAGAGACTCCCAGACCTCTCCGTTACACATTTTTGTGAAATCAGAAACCCAACTTTTTAGAAGCCAAATCGAAAACTAGTAAACATGAAAAATATAGCTAACATATTAAACTAAACACTAAACACAAACCAGCCCAAAATACCCTCGGATGATACCCCAATGGTTTTGAGCATTCTCTGTTAAAATCACATTTTGCATACCATTTTTAAGCTGATTGAACCCTTTTTATAAGTTAGTCAAAATCTCAAACTGTTTCCAAATAACTTGCCTTAGTACAAAACATGAAACTTGTAGGGGACACCTTAAGATAAAGCATCCCAAAATCAGACCCATATCCCTTGAATAGGTTCCCCCAAATCGTGGCCAATAGAGGCCTAAATTATGCACTTTTCTCTGCAAAGTGCTGAATGGTTTTCCCTTAATTAAATTAAATGACCTTTTTTCCTAGGATTTAACCTTAGTGCTAAACAAGAAAGATGTAAAAAATATTTTTATCTAATTAGTGTTCAAAAATCAAAAATTAAATCTGTCACGCCCCAAAATCTTGGGTCATGTGAAAATCCACTAAATACCAATTTTATAAAAATAAGTTTTCATACAATTAAATCCACCTGTTGAAATCAAAAAGGATACCCAATATACAACTCTCACCATCAGTAAGCATCCAGTCCCAACATGCAAAAATATACATATCGCCCTAAGGCGTAAAAAACATGCCTTTAGAAGCAGGAATACAAAAAGAAAAACTACTAGAGTCTTCCGCCACCACGGGCACCACTAGATCAACTCCTCCAGATCATCATCCTCATGTCCTGAAAATGATTTTACAACAAAAATCCAACACCGCGAGCCGAAACCCAATATGTTAGCCCAAGGACTTTTTAATTTGATTTTGATGATTTTCATAATTTATTTTCTAAAAATAAATGATTTTAAATAGATAATATTTTATATTTTCAAAATAAAAGTGTAAACACATTTTGAACAATCAAAGTTGACACCTTAGCAAAAAAAATGACTTTTATCTCAAAAGGTTCAAATACTTAAGA
>JAOTRH010469736.1:0-27139 GCA_034768845.1 Heliamphora exappendiculata | reverse complement strand
GAAGGGGGAAGGGGGAAGGGGAAAGAGAGAGAGAGACAGGTTGGGGGAAGGAGATGGGTATTTGTGTCAATTAAAATTTTTTCTTAACGCCGTTCAAAAGTGATTAACGGCAAGGGATGTTAGCACAATTTGTCAATCTGAGTTGGTTTAACGGTATTTAATCGAAACCTCAGTAGAGGTCAGTGTAATTTATCTTAAAAATTAAATAGATTAATTCAAGCAAAAATATTCTTTAAATTTGATATGAAATTTGGCTTTCGACATATTCAAATTGGTGAAAAAAATTGATATAAATCAGCATTCACTGTGCCCTTTGGACACTATGAATAGAATGTAATACATTTTGACTTAAAAAATGATCATTATGAATTTCAAAGAATCACGAATGATATTTTTAATAATTATACACAATTTTGTAAGATTTATATTGATGATATTTTAATATTTTTTCATCTATTTCTCAACATATCAAACATTTGCATAAGTTTTATAATATCATTAAAAATATTAGTCTTGTATTAAGTACACAAAAAATAAAATTATTTCAATCAAATGTTAGATTTTTAGGCTATTAAATTCATAAAGGAACTATAATACCTATTGATAGATCTATAGAATTTGCAAATAAATTTTCAGATGAAATCTTAAATAAAACTCAATTACAAAGATTCTTAAAAAGTTTCAATTATATTTTTTATTTTTATCAATATTTATATAAAGATACAAAATTATTATAGTAAAGATTAAAGAAAAATTCAAAGCCTTGGACACAGCAACACACTAAAGCTGTGCAGAAAATTAAATAACATACAAAACAATTGTCTTGTCTGTGTTTACCTATACTTATAGCCTTTGAGATTGTCAAAACTAATACTTCAGATATTGGCTATGAAGGTATTTTAAAACAACGACACCAATGTAAAGAACAATTGATTCGTTATACAAGTGGCGTTTGAAAATCTACACAAATTAATTATTCTACAATTGAAAAAGAGATTTTATCCCTAGTATTATGTATTACTAAATTCGAAAGTAATTTATTAAATCAAAAAATTTTATTAAAAATTGATTGTAAAGCTGCTAAAGATGTTCTTCAAAAGAATGTTAAAAATATTGTCTCTAAACAAATATTTGCCAGATGACAAGCCATGTTAGCTATATTTGAATTTGAGATTGAGTTTATTAAAGGAGAATCAAATTCTCCGCCTAACTTCTTAAGTCGAAAATTTTTGCATGGATCAACTTCTACACTATCAATTTTTATGATGCCATCTTCAAAGGTAAACACTCCGCGTAATCCCTCACGCACACAGCAAATTAAGGATAAAACTCCTCTTAAGTCTGCCTCAAATGCACAATGTCACGCTCCAAAATTCAGGGTCACGTAAAAATCTACCAAACACCAATTTTATGAAAATAAGTTTTCATACATTCAAATCCACCTATCGAAATCAAATTAAAACTCAACATGCATATCTCACAAACAGTAAACATCCTGTATCATGCATAAGTATATTGCCCAAAGGCGTACAAACGTGCCTTCAAACAGGCATACAAAAAAGGAAAGACATCTGGATAATCACAAATCACGGGGGTAGCTCTTCTCGAACCTCACCTGCTCACCCAGCTTACCCAGCTCATCAAACCTGAGAGCAAAAAAGAGGAAACCCAAGCCCTCATCCCGATCACCCACAAAGTAGAAGCAGCTACTCTCTGGTGTACAGATCGACACTCTCCGTCGCTCACAGTCTATAAAGACAAAGTAGGTAGTCAGCCAGTTCATCCCTAGGATGACATCAAACCTGGTCATGTCTAGAATGATAAAATCAAACTCTAAACAACGATCGGCGACTCCTAACTCACAATATTTGCAAACTCTACTCAACACCACATTCCCACTGACTGGGGATTCTACGCTCAATGCACTATCCAACGGGTCTATCCGTAACCCCAATATAGATGCAAAGGCAGAGAAAATCAAAGAAAGTGATGCTCCCGTGTCGATGAGAACACTGGCCCATGATATAAAGACTAGAAAAGTACCTCTGATCATTGCTGGAGTAGCTGCAGCATCAGATGCAACTGGAGCTTTGAAAGCACTGTGATCAGCAAGAACATAAGCCTTGGCCTGCGGTGGCCTGGTCTGTCCACCACAACCCTGAGTCATCAGCTACCTCACAGATTGTGCTGAAGTACCTCCCTCTACAAACCTAGACGTTTGGAACCTAGGTTGCTGAGGAGTCTGCCGTCTCTGCGCAGATGGAGTAGCTACCGCTCCGGTCGCACCCTCGACACTCCTTTCCCGGGGACAGAACTTACGGATGTGTCGAGACTGTCCACACCCATAGCATAATGGTGGGTCTTTCGCCAATGATTGGATAGACGCTAAACTCTGTACCTTGCCCTTCTATGGGCACTCAACTGAACGATGCCCCAACTGTCCGCATCTATAACAAGTTAGCCCTCTCTTCTCTGGCCTTCCTGCCGAGGTCACCGAAGGTGTAGGCGTGGACGACTGCGGCTGATACTATCTGATAAATTGAGAATTCAGACCCGACGGCCTCCGGCGCTTGTTCCTGCGCCCCTGAAGTTGTGCACCTCCATCACTCTGCTGGCCCTTGCCCTCTCTAACTCTGCGGCTCTCTGCCAGAGAGTTCTCTACACAGATACAGGCTTCAACCAAAGCAATGTACATGTCTAAACCCAGAGCTGCAATCCTATCCTTGATGGTAGGTTAAAGGCCTCTCTCAAACTTCCTAGTGCGCAACTCCTTTGTAGATACCATCTCAGCAGCGAACCGCGACAGATTTGCGAACTTGGCCTCATACTGAACCACAAAAAGGTTCCCCTGAACAAGAGAGAGGAACTCCTCTCGGTATGTATCCCTCGAAGATCTCAAGAAATACATCTCCAAAAAGACTCACGTGAAAGCGGCTCACGTGTCATCCACCGTGGTCTTTGTAAACTTCCACAATTCCCTAGCATCTTCCCATAGTTGGAACGCTTCCAATCTCACGTGCAAAGCATCCTCCTAAATATCCAGAGTATCGAAGATAGCTGTGGTTACTTCCAACCATTCGGTAGCAACTTCGGGGATCGGCTCTCCAAAAAAGGTCAGAGGATCCAACCGCCAAAATTCCCTCATAACCACAGACGCTCTTGGCTCAGGACCCCTCTCTCCAGCTCTAGATGCCACAGACATTGCTCCCACAGTGAAAAGCATCTCATGCATGACGTTAGCACCGCCCACTTATTCCTGTAGAGCTTCAACGTCTCCCTCCTCTAGAACCTGAACATAAGCACGACCTCGGCCACGACCTCATCCCCGCACCCTCGCGTGGACATAATACTATATAAAGCAGATAATAGGATAAGCTTTCCTATGGAATGTTATTTCTAACATCAACACATAACGTACATAAGCATGCTAGCATGTAGCCACTTAAAGTTATGTAAACACGTCTCACAAACCGAGGAAAACAACAAGACGGGCTCATCCATTTGGATAACTTATTCAGATTCCTTGCTAGATAACATGCTGGACAAACGTGCTTCTAACTTGACTCCCAAATCTGTTAGTCCTAACGTACTAAGGCAAGACTCATCAATCCTGAGATTCAACTTCCATACCCACATAAACACAAATGATCATGCTAAAAAGGCTAACAGCATGTTATAAGGATATTTATACACATGCAAGTAAGCATCAGTAATCAACCTCATCAGGTGATAAACCCTCTTCCCATGGCTCTTAGGTATTCGAACCCAGAGCTCTGATACCAAGTTGTCACGCCCAAAAATCCAGAGTCACTTGAAAATCCACTAAACACCAATTTTTTGAAAATAAGATTTCATACATTCAAATCCACCTGTTGAAATCCAATGAAAACCCAATATGCATCTCTCATAAACATTAAACATCCTCTATCATGCATAAGTATATTACTTAGAGGCATACAAACGTACCTTCAAACAGGCATACAAAAAGAAAAACTACTAGAGTCTTCCGCCACCACGGGCACCACTAGATCATCATCCTCATGTCCTGAAAATGGTTTTACAACAAAAATCCCACACCATGAGCCGAAACCCAATAGAGACAGACTATAAAGGTGTAAATCAGGATATGTAATCATATGGTGAGAGCTAACTCAACCAGAAGTAAAACCAAGCATTATAACTAATGCAAATAACAGTTAAAGAAATTATAATCAAAATGTTGCTTTCCACTCGGATCACACAACCGAGGAAAGAGAAAATATATTTTTCACGCGGAACACACACATAGCCAAGGAAAATGAACTGGTAAAACAGTATTCTCCACTTAAGCCACACAGCCGAAGTGAAAGATAAAATGAATCCTATGTACCGACTTCGTCACAAGGGGACAGATGTAGCAACTACAGACTCCTGCCCCTTTACCCAATCCCTACACATCGTAGGTCGGTTAGGTAAATGCAAGTTCTAAAAGAAATCACCACAGCGTAAAAGCTTAATTTACGAGCCCGAAAGCCGAGGGTACAAAGCACATAGCCGTTTTATTTATGGGGACTAGTTCGAAAGTACAAAACACCTACTCTACGCATGTTTCTGGACTTACACCGATGGTAACTCGTGCCAAATATCCACTATCCCGGTACATCCAAAGAATCATTTTCCAAAACCGAAGCGTTTTCACGTTTATCCAAAGATCCATCCATCAACATAAAGATCAAACAAACATATAGATCCATCCATTAACATGAAGATCAAACAAAACATGAAAAAATATGAGTTTCAAAGCTATACAACAAATGTATAGAAAGGAGATCCAATTCATCTACCATGGAGATTAACAGGTATGTAAAAACACATACCGTTATCAAACGTTTTCAAGGTTGAGCCCCAACTCCAAGGGTCAGCTCCAAACCCCAAAAGAAAATATATTTTCTAAAGTTTTCGTAAAAACTCCTTTTGCAAATCATTATTTTCCCCAAAATAACCAGCTCACACAGAACCCCAATCGACTAGCCCAAGCCCCCAGTCGACTGAAAAACTCTCTAAAAAAAGAGAATCAAAATAAAAACAATTTTAGTCGACTGACTTCCCAGGTTCAGCCGACTGAATGCCAAAATGATGATCCAGTCGACTGATTTTATGATCCAGTCAACTAATCTTGCCCAGAAAATATTTTGTGCTACGGTTTTTGCCTCCAAGCCTCAAATCTAGCCTCCAAACACCCATCAAACACTCTCGAACATCCACACGCCCAAGCCTTACACCAAAACCTCGAAAGAAAACTCTCGAAACACATTTTCATCCACCGAAAATGACGAAAAATAGTTTTAAGTTAAAAACCCAATTTATCAAAACATAAATCACCTTTTTCATGCATTTTTAAACGGTGAAACAACACAAGATTACATATAGCAACCTTAAACATCTATACAGTCCACAATCCTATCTCGGTGAGTCAAAAACTCGCCTTCATCCACTTGTAAAATCGAGTTTCGTCGGAATGAAATTCGGTCCGGATAGATGCGTAGAGCACGATGCCTATAACAAAGATTGTCTGTTGGTCCGTCAAAAACTAAATCCCGGGCACTCGAGAAGTTAGAGAGAAGGCAGAGAGAAAAAAGAAAAAACTTAGTCGTTAAGTTTTGAAAATATCTTTTGAAAAAATCTAACTCCAGATATTTATAAGCCTCCAAAATATCTTCTTTTTTTTAATTTTAAAATTTGCACCGTAACTCCCCGCGGCTTCCGGGACCAACCCTGCATGCTTATTTAAACTAAAACCTTATTTAAACTAAAACATGCATCAAAACACATATAAGAATATTAAAGCGAAAACGCCAAAACTTGTTGAAAAACACTGAATATGCATATATATCAAAATGAAATGGTACAAGGTCTCACAACTCTCCCCCCCCCCCCCCCCCCCCACCTTAAGGAATTTTGACGCCAAATTTCATTTGAAGTCACGAGGTAAACAACTCCAGGTATCTAGCACGAACCCCATACTCAAGCTCCCAAGTCACTTCATCAACCCCGTGATGAAGCCACTGAACTTTGATATAACCAATCGTTCTCCCTTGTAACACTTGGTCCTTTATATCTAGAATCTTCACAGGACACTCCTCATATGTGATATCCTTATCAACTCGTAATTCAGCACAATCCAGAACATGCGAAGGATCAGACTCATACCTCCAAAGCATAGAAACGTGAAACACGTTGTGCACGGATGCTAACTGAGATGGCAAGGCCAGGCAGTATGCTACCACCCCAATCCTTTCTAGGATCTCGAAGGGTCTAATAAAGCGCGATGATAGCTTCCCGCTACGGCCAAATCTCATCAACCCTCTACATGGTGAGACCCTCAGAAACACATGATCTCCCACTGCAAACTCCAAAGATCTCCTCCTCTGATCAACATAACTCTTCTGGCGACTCTATGCTGTCACCAGACGCTGACGAATCACTGCAATCTTCTCGGTTGTCTCCCGCACTAGGTCGGGTCCCAAAATAGTGGTCTCACCCACATCTGTCCAACACACCGACGATCTATATGGCTTACCATACAGAGCCTCATACGGTGCCATCCCAATTCTGGACTGATAGCTATTGTTGTATACAAACTCTACCAATGATAAATGATCCTCCTAAAAATCTCAAAAATTAAGTACACAGGCTGTCAACATGTTCTCTAAAATTTGGATGGTCCTCTCGAACTGACCATCGGTCTGTGGGTGGAAAGTTATGCTGAAAGTCAAGCTCGTCCCCAAAGCCATCTGAAGATTCTGCTAAAAGCGCGATGTAAAGCACGGGTCTCGATCAAAAACAATAGTCATCGGTACTCTATGTAGTTGAACTATCTCCCGAACATACAACCTACCTAATCTGTCCACCGAATCCCTCACTCGAATGGGAAGAAAATGTGCTGACTTTGTCAGCCTATCAACCACAACCCAAATAGCATCGTATCCCGCTGGTGATCAAAGAAGTCCTGATACAAGATCCATCGTGATATTCTCCCACTTCCACTCAGATATAAGCAACGGCTGTAACAATCCTGCTGGACTCTGGTGTTCCACCTTTACTTGCTGACAAGTAAGGCAATGGAAAACGAATCGAATCACATTCCTCTTCATTTCCATCCACCAGAATTGACGACGCAAATCATGATACGCCTTCATGCCTCCTGGATGGATTGTAAGACGTGAGTGATGAAACTCGTGTAGCACCTCAGCACGACACGACTCTGGCATAAACAATCACCCTTTCAACCTCAAACTCTAATCTGAATCCATCACCCATCCTGTTGTGTCCTTCCCACTAGCAATGTGGTCCCGTATCATCTAAACCTCCTAATCGGTTCGCTGAGCCTCTAACACGTGTGCAACCAATGCGGGCTATGAAGCTACTGAATATAAAGCTGCACCTATCTTTGTCTCCCCGAGACACAGATCAAACTCCCCAATATTTCTAAGCATATTCCATTCTCGTATAGCCACAGAAACTAACGAACCATGAGATCTCCTACTGAGCGTGTTAGCTACGACATTTGTCTTTCCCGGGTGATACTGCAAATCAAAGTCGTAGTTTCTCAACAACTCCATCCATCACCGTTGGCAAAGATTCAAGTCTTTCTGCGAAAATAAGTATTTTAAGTTCTTGTGATCAGAGAAAATCTCGAAGTGCTCACCATACAGATAATGCCGCCAAATCTTCAAGGCAAAGACCATGGCTGCCAACTCCAAATCCTGTGTCAGGTAGTTCTTCTCATGTGTCTTCAACTGTCGTGAGCCGTCAGCTACAATCTTACCTTCCTGCATCAATACACAGCCTAAACTATCGTGTGATGCGTTGCAATACACTGTATACCCCAGGCCTCGCTCTAGAATAATCAACACGGGTGTACTAGTCAATCTTTTCTTCAGCTCTGGGAAAGCTGACTCACAGGACTACCTCCACATGAACATAACTCCCTTTTACGTCAGACGTGTCATAGGTGCTGTCAACCTGGAAAAGTCCTTGACGAATCGCTGATAATAACCTCCCGAACCCAAGAAACTGTGAATCTCAAAGACGTTTTTGGATCGCTGCCAATCCATCACAACATCAGTCTTCGACGAGTCCGCTGATACTCCATCCTTCGACACAACACGTCCAAAGAAGCTCACCTCTGTCATCCAGAACTCGCACTTCTCGAACTTCGATTACAAGCGATGTTCTCTCAGAAACTGCAACACAACATGCAAATGCTCCTTATGCATCTCCCTCGTGGGTGAATAACTCATAATACCATCCACGAATACCACCACTGCACCATCCAGATAAGGGTGGAAGATACAGTTCATCAAACTCATAAAAGTCGCAGGTGCGTTCGTCAAACCAAACGGCATGACCAGAAACTCATAGTGACCATAACGAGTCTGAAATGCAGTCTTCGCTATGTCCTCATCTCTAATCCTCAACTGATGATACCCTAATCTCAAGTCATTTTACGAAAAGCAGCGCGATCCCTTCAACTAATCAAATAGGTCATCAATCCTAGGCATAGGATACTTATTCTTGATCATCACCTGATTCAGCTTCCATTAATCTATCCACAGTCTCAAGGACCCATCCTTCTTCTTTGCAAAAAGAACTGGAGCTCCCCACGGGGACATACTCGGCTGCACAAACCCCTTATCCAGCAACTCTTGCAACTGCACCTTGAGTTCTCAAAACTCAGCAGGTGCAAAGTGATATGATGGCATAGAGATGGGAGCAGCTCTTGAAACAAGTTCAATAGAGAACTCCACATCTCGGCTCGGCGGTAACTCAAACAGATCATCAGGGAAGACATCTGGGTAATCACATACCACAAGGGGTAGCTCCCCTCGAACCTGACCCAGCTCACCCAGCTCATCCAACCTGAGAGTAGAAAAGAGGAAACCCAAGTTTTCTCGAACCCGAATGGCACCAGGCATAGACACCAAGCCCTCATCCCGATCACCCACAAAGTAGAAGCAGTCACCCTCTGGCATACAAATCGACACTCTCCGTCGCTCACAATCTATAAAGGCATGGTAGGTAGTCAGCCAGTCCATCCCTAAGATGACATTAAACGTGGCCATATCAAGAATGATAAAATCAAACTCTAAATAACGACCGATGACTCCTAACTCACAAGATCTTCAAACTCTACTCAACACCGCATTCCCACTGACTGGGATCTCTACGCTCAATGCATTACCCAGCGGGTCTATCCGTAACCTCAATGTAGATGCAAAGGCAGAGAAAATAAAGAATGTGATGCTCCCGTGTTGATGAGAGCACTGGCCCATTATCTAAAGACAAGAAGAGTACCTCTAATCATGGCTGGAGTAGCTGCAGTATCAGATGTAGCTGGAGCATTGAAAGCATTGCGATCAGCAAGAATATAAGGCTTGACCTGCGGTGGTCTGGTCTGCCCACAATAACCCTGAGTCATCGGCTGCCTCAAGAACTGTGCTGAAGTACCTCCCGTTGCAAACCTAGACGTTTGGGCCCTAGGTTGCTGAGGAGTCTACCGTCTCTGCACAGACGGAGTAGCTAGCGCTTCGGTCGCACCCTGAGCACTCCTTTCCCGGGGACATAACTTATGAATGTGCCCGAACTGACCACACCCATAGCATACTAGTGGGTCTCTCGCCAGTGACTAGATAGACGTTGAACTCTGTACCTGGCCCTTCTGCGGGCACTCAACTGAACGATTTCCCGACTGTTCGCATCTATAACATATCAGCCCTCTCTGCTTTGGCCTTCCTACCGAGACCCCTGAAGGTGCAGGCATAGACGACAGTGGTTAATATGATCCGAAAAAATGAGAACTCAGACCCGACAGCCTTTGGCGCTTGGTCCTACGCCCCTGAAGCTGTGTACCTCCATCACTCTACTGGCCCTTGCGCTCTCTAACTCAGTAGCTCTCTGCCAGCGAGTTCTCTACTCGGATAGCGGCTTCCACCAAAGTGCGCAACTCCTCTATATATACCATCTCAGCTGCGAACCGCGACAGATTCGCGAACTTGGCCTCATACTGGACCACAGAAAGGTTCCCCTGGACAAGAGAGAGGAACTCCTCTTGGTATGTATCCCTCGAAGATCTCGGGAAATACTTCTCCAAGAAGACTCTCGTGAAAGCGGTCCACATGTCATCCACCGTGGTCTTGGCAAACTTCCACCATTCCCGCGCATCTTCTCACAGTTGGAACGCTACCAATCTCACGCTTAAAGCACCCTTCACAATATCCAGAGTATCGAAGATAGCGATGGTTACTTCCAACCACTCGGTAGCAATTTTGGGATTCGGTTCCCCAAAAAAAGGTCAGAAGATCCAACTGCCAAAATTTTCTCATAGTCACAGAAGCTCTTGGCTCAAGAGCCCACACTCTAGCCCTCGATGCCTCAACCATCGCTCTCATAGTGACAACCATCTCCTGCATGACGTCAGCACTGCCCACTCGTTCCTGTGGAGCATGAACGTCTCCCTCCTCTGAAACCTAAACATAAGCGCGACCTCAGCTACAGCCTCGACCACGACCCCATCCCCGCACTCCCCGTGCGGACATAATACTATATAGAGAAGATAATAGGATAAGCTTTCCTATGGCATGTTATTTCTAACATCAACACAAAACGCACATAAGCAAGTTACCACGTAGCCACTTAAAGTTATGTAAGCACGTCTCACATACCGAGGAGAACCAACAAAATGGGCTCATCCATTTGGATAACCTATTCAGATTCCCTGCTAGAAAACACGCCGGCCAAATGCGCTTCAAACTTGGTTCCCAAATCTGTTAATCCAAATATCCTAAGACAAGACTCATCAATCCTGAGATTCAACCTCCATACCCACATATACACAAATGATCATGCTAAAAAGGGTAACAACATGTTATAAGGATATTTATACACATGCAAGCAAGTATCAGTAATCAACCTCACCAGGTGATAAATCCTCTTTCCATGGCCCTTAGGTATTCAAACACAGAGCTCTGATACCAAGTTGTCACGCCCCAAAACCCATGGTTACGTGAAAATCCACCAAACACCTCTTTTATGAAAATAAGTTTTCATACATTCAAATTCACCTATTGAAATCAAATAAAAACCCAGCATGCATCTCTCATAAACAGTAAACATCATATATCATGCATAAGTATATTGCTCAAAGGCATACAAACGTGCCTTTAAACAGGCATACAAAAAGAAAAACTACTAGAGTCTTCCGCCACCACGGGCACCACTGGATCAACTCCTCCAAATCATCATCCTCATGTCCTGAAAATGGTTTTACAATAAAAATTCCACACTGTGAGCCAAAGTCCAATAGAAACAGACTATAAAACTGTAAAGTAGGATATGCAATCACATAGTGAGAGCTAACTCAACCACAAGTAAAATCAGGCATTATAACTAATGCAAATAATAGTTAAAGAAAACTATAATCAAAACGTTGCTTTCTACTCGAATCACATAATCGAGGAAAGAGAAAATATATTTTTCACTCAGAACACACATATGGCCGAGAAAAATAAATCGGTAAAACAGTATGCTCCACTCAGGCCACACAGCCGAGAAGAAAGATAAAATGAATCCTATGTACTGACTCCGTTACAATGGGACAGATATAGAAACTACAGACTCCTACCCCTTTACCCAATCCCTACACATCGTAGGACCGGTTAGGTAAATGCAAATTCTATACGAAGCCACCACAACGTAAAAGCTTAATTTACAGGCCCAAAATTTGAGGGTACAAAGCACCAAACCACTTTATTTACGGGGACTAGCGCGAAGGTATAAAGAACTTACTCTGTGCACGTTTTCAGACTTACACTGAGGGCAACTCGTGTCAAATACCCGCTATTCCGGTACATCTAGAGAATTATTTTACAAAATCAAAAGATTTTTACATTTATCCAAAGGTCCATCCATCAAAATGGATATCAAACAAATATATAGATTCATCCATTAACATGGAGATCAAACAAAACATGTAAAAATATGAGTTTCAAAGCTATACAACATATGTATAAAAAGAAGATCCAATCCATCTATCATGGAGATCAACAGGTACATAAAAATACACACACTTTTACCAAACGTTTCCAAGGTTGATCCCCAACCCCAAAGGTCAGCTCCAAACCCCCAAAAGAAAACATATTTTTCAAAGTTTTCGTAAAAACTCCTATTGGAAATAATTCCTTTTCCTAAAATAACCACCAAACCATCCAAGCAATCAACAAACACCCACACAGGACCCCAGTCGACTGGCCCAAGCCCCCAGTTGATAGAAAAACTTTCTAGAAAAAGAGAATCAAAACAAAAACAATTTCAGTCGACTGACCTCCAAAGTCCAGTCGACCGAATGCCCAAAATGATGATCCAGTCTACTGATCTTGCCCAAAAAATATTGTGCTACGATTTTTGCCTCCAAACCTCAAATCAAGCCTCTAAACACCCATCAAATACCCTCGAACATCCACACGCCCAAGCCTTACACCAAAATATCGATAGAAAACTTTTGAAACACATTTCCATCCACCGAAAACAACAAAAAATGGTTTTAAGTTAAAAACCTAATTTATCAAAACATAAATCACATTTTATGTGTTTTTAAACTGTGAAACAACACAAGGTTACATATAGCACCCTTAAACATCTATACAGTTTAGAATTCTACCTTTGTGAGTCAAAAACTCGATGCCTCGATCCACGTGCAAAATCGAGTTCCGTCAGAATAAAATTTCGTCCAGACAGATACGTAGAGCATGATGCCTATAACAAGGATCGTCTATTGGTCCATCAAAAACCAAGCCCCGTGTTGGCCTAAATAAGGTTTCAACATTTGTTTTGATGATAATAAACAAAAGGTTCTAATTCTGCAATTAAGTGAGTTTACAAGAATTCAACATTAAGCACAATTGAGAACGCAAAATGGAAGCCATGAAGCATGAAGATCATATTCAAGCGGCTAATATCCTTGGAGCACGAGAAAACCAAGAAAAAAAGAAAAGAACTCGAAGGACTCAAAGAATTTCAAGTGTATTGAATCGAAGAACTTAAGTAAGTTCACAGCCAATGATCATATTTGTGAAAGCTCATAGGAGACTTTAGATTGGCCATAAGATTATTAATAACTCATGCAAAATATTTTATCAAAACTTATATTAAGTTAAAGAACCCTAAAAAGATGAGTAACAAGTTTCAAAAAAAGTTCGGCAAAAAATATGCGAAAAGTGTTTGAAGAAAAATGACATACCTTCGGTATGTTGGCCATAACTTTTTGTACAAAACGAATTTTGACATGAGGCTTGAACCATTGAAAAGCAGACTTCTGGGGCTTCGATTTAAACACAACAATGACCTCATTTGGAGTCTGGATGAAAAAAATATCATTGTTTGAAGTCGAAAAAATTCGGCAGTCGAAGTCTGTCGACTGAATTCCTTCTTCAGTCGACTGAACGCGTAAAAAACTAGTTCAGTCGACTGACCTTGATGCCTTAATCGACTGAAATGTTTTTGGTTTTTAAATTTCATGGTTCAAAGAGGCTCAGTCGACTGGTTCTCCTTGGTCAGTCGACTGAACATGCTTGAAAGTCAAAATCTAGGTTATAACGGGAAGTTTGACTTTGTAATTAAATATTCCAAAAACCCCAACAGCTAGTTCTCAAAGTTTTGGCTATAAATAGCCCTCTAAACCTCATATTCAGTCATTCCTCATCCCTCCCACTTCTATACTCTCTCGGTACTTCAATTCTTGATCTAAATTATTATACTTTTCATAATTTTATTGAAAGAGAGTATATTTCATTAGAATTCTTCATTGAGCTTTCTTATTTATATTCTTTGGGAGTGAATTAATTTGTATATTCATTGTGTACTCTTCTATTCTTTAAGAGAGTGATTTTCTTGTACATTTCTTGTTTCTACAATTCTTTGTAAAGCAAGATTCAGGTTTGAATCTTGTGCTTGAGAAGAAAATTTCTCAAGAGATGTTTTTCCACCTACCGAAGGGGTGGACATCTCCGCCAACTGAAGGAGAGAGGTATCTCCACTTATAAAGAAGAATTATAACTTGAGAATGTAATATTCTCAAAGCGGTGTTGCTTAAGGAAAAAATGTAGGCCTTTTGCCAACCTTGTAAATCTTGGTGTCGTATCTCTCTTACTCTATCTCTTTAATTTCGCACTTTAAATTTTATATCTACTTAAATTTACTTGTTTGAGAATACTTGCGAACATTTGGAATTGCATGTTTAATTGGGTCAATATTGACACAAAATTTTTAATACCTAATTAAATCCCTCTTGAGATTGCACCTACACTCACAATTGGTATCAGAGCATGTCACACTTTTTCTAAAAAATTTGTGTGAAAAGATTCATGCCTCTAATTAGTGCATCTGCTTTCAATGAAGAACATTCGTCCACTCGACCTCCGTTATTTTGTGGTGAAAATTATATTTTTTGAAAACAACGCATGAAAATTTTTATTTAAACAATGAATTAGCATGCATGGCAAGTTATAGTAAATGATGATTTTGTTCCCACAAAAATCGTTGAAGGAAAAGAAGTTCCTAAAGTTAACCATGAATTAAATGATAATGATATGGAGCTTTTGTAAATAAATTCTAGTGTCATTAATGCTTTATATTACGTTTTAGATGCAAATGAGTATAATAGAATTATGATTTGCATAAGTGCTCAAGAAATTTGAAAAAGGCTTGAAATTACTTATGAAGGAATTGAGGATGTTAGGGATTCAAGAATAGATAGATTGACTAGTGAATTCGAGTCGTTCAAAATGCATGCTTATGAAACAATTTTGAATATGTATGCTCATTTCACTAATATCATTAATTCTTTAAATGCTCTTGGAAAAACTTACTCCTCGTATGAATTGTTGAGAAAAGTTCTTAGGGGTTTGCTACCGACATGAGAAGCTAAAGTCACGGCCATCACAGAAGTTAGGAATTTAAAAAAGATAACTTTTGATGAACTCACTGGGTCACTCCTCACTTATGAAATGGTGCTCCATGACCGGATAAATGAGCTTAACAAAAGAAAAATAATAGTCTTCCTCAAAGCATCCAAAGAGAGCTCTAATGACGAAGAAGATGAAGATTTGGAATTCATCACTAAAAGGCTTAAAAAATTCTTAAAGAAAGACACAAAGATTGCTAGAAGATTCCAAGGCTCAAATGATACAAGCAAAAAGGCCTCTCAAAAAATGATTCAAAAAGGAAGAAGAAAAAGCTATGAAGGCCACAACATGGGATGAACTTGAGTCAAGGATTTCAAATGAAGATTTAAGCAATGATCTTTGCTTCAAGGCTTATAGCAACGATGAGGTAAATTCTAACACTACAAGTACTTCAAATTAAATAAACTCTTATTGTAGTAAAGATAAATCATTGCCTTTGTATAATTGCCCTTATAGAGGAAGAAAAGATTTTGCTAAGAATCATTTGGATCGTTAAGAATGATCTAAATACTAACCCTCATGGACCCAAGAAGGTATTGGTATCAAAAGATCTCACTTAAACTTGTTTTGTAGGTATTTGGATGCCTCCATCCAAGTGATCAAGTAAATCATATAAGTAGAAATCCAAAGCACTTGTGGAATGTCAAGTCGAAGCTTCAAAATGGTATATTACTTGAGACTTGACTAAATTAATATTTTCATGATACAATTCTTTCTATTTTCATTAATATTTGTATCATTTCTAGTTTTATGACATGTGCTCTAATTGTTCATCATCATTTTGTCACAAATGCAAATGTACTCTTAATGTGGATCATAATATTTTTTTGCTTAAGTCATGCATTATATTTTTGTTAAAAATCTTATGTGCTATGACATAGAGAATAAATATATTTTTTAAAGTCATACATATGCAATCTTAATTCTTTAATGCTTAATTTTCATACTCATGAGGTATAAAGACAATGCGCACTTAATGTTGATATCTTTTAGTCATAAATGAATTTCATGTATTAATAATGTATATACATATTTTGAAATTTATAAGATCATATCTATGCTCATAATTTATATCCATTGGTATCAGATTTGAATGAAAATTAAAAATAACTTTTTAAGCAACATTTGATATCATTTTCTATAAAAAAAAGTCATAACAATTGGTATTGATGCTATATTTTGGAGAAATTTTTTTTTGCACATGCATACACTCAATGGATCATAATTTTCTCATGCATATTAATTGTTCAATTAGTAAAAGAAAAAATTTTCTTATCCTTTCAATTGCTATGATTTGAGTTAATTTCAATAAAAATGATATGAAAGAAATCATGCACTTTGAAATTTGATGGATATCATAATATATTTCTTGCAATTATTAAATTGAAATAGAGTGAAAATGTTTTACTTATTTCAATTGGTATTATTATGAAAGATATTATATACTTGAATCGAATATATATGGTATTGTTGTCCTAAAAGGTTTAAGTTATGACACAAGATTTCAACCTATGCACATGTAGTATATTTGAAAGTCATTCGCATTTATGTACCTACGCATTACGATTGATATTATTTGGCACTTTCATAAAAAGGTTGTATATTTTGATGTTAAATAACAATTTTCAATGATTTATACGAAAAATGAGAGAATGCTTAATGAAAGTATTTTTATTTCTACCCATAAATAACAATTGGTATTATTTTGACAATTGGTTTTTTAAAAGAAAATTTATCTTGACTAATGTCAAAATGATGCTATATCAAAAAGTGGGAGAATATTTTTTAAGTAAATTTCATTTTTGAGCTTCTACTTTTTGATGATGTCAAAAGAAGGAGAATATTTGAGTAAAATAAATATCTTTTTAACAATCCTTTTGATATATATAAAAAAAATAAGAGTATGCACTTAACTCAATATTCAAATCTTGTCCAAAAAAAAAGGGAAATATGATAAATAGGTGGAGTTTTTGGTTAATTTAAACCATACGTTTAATTGTATTATATTAATGAATATCTTAGTTATATGCATATTGTGAGGGGGAGCCTTGTAAAGGCAATCTCATTTTTCTCGTTGTTTGTCATCATAAAAAAGAAGAAGATTGTTGGCCTAAATAAGGTTTCAACATCCGTTTTGATGATAACAAACAAAAAGTTCTAATTGTGCAATTAAGTGAGTTTACAGGAATTCAACATTAAACACAATTGAGAATGCAAAATAGAAGCCATGAAGCATAAAGTTCATATTTAAGCGGTTAAGATTCATGGAGCTCGAGAAAACCAAGAAGAAAAAAAAAGAACTCGAAGGATTCAAAGAATTTCAAGTGTATTGAATCCATGAAACCTATGTAAGTTCACAACCAATTATCATATTTGTGAAAGCTCATAGAAGACCTTAGATTTACCATAGGATTATTAATAACTCATACAAAATATTTTATCCAAACTTATATTAAGTTAAAGAACCCTAAAAAGATGAAAAACAAGTTTCAAACGAAGTTTGACAAAAAATATGCAAAAAGTGTTTAAAGAAAAATGACATACCTTTGGTATTTAGGCCAGAATTTTTTGTAAAAAATGAATTTTGACATGACACTTGAACCATTGAAAAGTAGACTTTCGGGGCTTCGATTTGAACACAAAAATAACCTCATTCAGAGTCTGTATAAAGGAATATCATCGTTTGAAATCGAGAAAATTCTACAGTCCAAGTCAGTCGACTGAATTCCTTCTTCAGTCGACTGAAAGCCTAAAAAACTAGTTTAGTCGACTGAAATGTTTCTAATTTTTAAATTTCATGGTTCAAAGAGGCTCAGTCGACTAGATCTCTTAGATCAGTCAACTGAACATGCCTGAAAGTCAAAATCTGGGTTATAACGGCAAGTTTGACTTTGGAATTAAATATTCAAAAACCCCCAATGGCTAGTTCTCAAAATTTTTGCTATAAATAGCCCTCTAAACCTCACATTCAATCATTCCTCATCTCTCCTACTTCTATACCCTCTTGGTACTTCAATTTCTGATTCAAATTATCATACTTTTCATAATTTTATTGAAAGAGAGTATATTTCATTGGAATTCTTCATTGAGATTTCCTATCTATATTCTTTGGGAGTGAATTAGTTTGTGGATTCATTGTGTACCCTTCTACTCTTTAAGAGAGTAATTTTCTTGTACATCTCTTGTTTCTACAATTCTTTGTAAAGCAAGATTTGGGTTTGAATCTTGTGTTTGAGAAGGAAATTTCTCAAGAGATGTTTCTCCACCTACCGAATGAGTGGGCATCTTCACCAACTGAATGAGAGAGGTATCTTTACCTATAAGGAGGGATTATAACTTGAGAAAGGGATATTCTCAAGAGAGACTTCTCCGCCTATTTGAAGGAGAGAGGCATCTCCGTCTATTGAATGAGAGACTAGTGGAATCCTTAAAGCGGTGTTGCTTGAGGCAAGAGCGTAGATCGGTGCGCCAAACTATGTAAATCTTGGTGTCGTATCTCTCTAACTCTATCGCTTTAATTTCGCACTTTAAATTCTATATCTACTTGAATTTGTTTGTTAGAGAATACTTGTGGACATTTGGAATTGCATGTTTAATTGGATGAATATTAGCACAAAAGTTTAAATATCCAATTCACCCGTCTTGAGATTGCACCTACACTCACACCCCGGCCCCCCCAGAAGTTAAAGAGAATGCAGAGAGAAAAAGGAGGAAACTTAATCATTAAGTTTTGAAAATATTTTTTAAAAAATTTAACTCCAGATATTTATAGCCTCAAAAATATCTTTTTTCTAAAAATTTTGAAATTTACACTGTAACTCCCCGAGCCCCCGGGACCAACCCCGCTTACTTATTTGAAGAAAATCATGCATCAAAATGCATATAAGTATATTAATGCGAAAACGCCAAAACGTGTTGAAAAATACCGAATATGCATATATATCAAAATAAAACGGTATAAGGTCTCACATACAACCTCAATATATACCCAATGAAATCTTATTCGCCGTTATCCCTCTCGAAGAAGAGGAATTCAAAGTGATCATAGGGAAGAGTTATAGGGAGAAGCCCTTTGCGGTTGCTAAAATTGTTGGCAATTATTTGCCACCTAAGTGGTACTATATATCAGACAATTCTAGCCCAAACTGGATTTTTTATGGAACATTCTTATTAGAGACTGGCTTTATTAAAATCTAACACAATTCCAATGATAATGGTATTACTATTAATTATTCGAAATGTGTCATTCAAAAAATCATGTCAAAATCTAAATGAGGTCGTGGCGACACTTTTAACAAAAATTGAAAATTGATGCTATACGTTCTAAATTTTATAATTATTATGATTATCAAAAAGCATTTTATCATCTATTTTATTTACAAAACTAAGTCATGAAACATTCGTGGTTTGTAAAATCTTGCAATAATTTTGACTCCCCTCTTCCTTATTGGTTCCATGCTTGGTGGACCGAATTTGGTCCAAGCCCTTAAATTCTTCTTTCTGTCCTCCAGGATTCATTTACTCAATATACCAAATTTTCCAATCCTCTAAATCCTCTATTTCTCTATTTTATGGCTGACTTTTCACTTCCATGGTTGCTTCAATGGAAGTTTGCCGTATCAGTGCAAAATCATATTCCTTATTTATCTCGCGAATTCGCATGAAAATGGTGGGATAAATTTGATATCTAGAAGAATATCATCCAGATCCCCTTAAAAAATATTCTCAAGCCAAATTTGCTCCTAAATCATCTTACGCTTCCAAACTCACATTAACCTCTTCCCTCTTCTCCTAAATCAACTGCTTCATCATTCATAGAAATTCTTAATGTTGATATTGCCATTATTCGCACCAAAATTCTTAAACAAAAATCCCTCATTGGCCGTCTCAAAGATGTTCTGAAAAAGACCATGTTCAAAGAAGTTTGTTCTCAATTGGAACATGAAGACCTTTTGGGCGAATTCTCAAAAGATGATGATTTCAGTCCTCAATCCAATAAGGATAATTGTTTTGGGATACATTTTAATTCTGCTTCATTATAAAGCCAGACGATTAATTTTCCCAAATTTCAAAATTATTTTCAAACATATCATTATTATTCTCAAGGTTATTTTCTCCAAGAATGTCAAAAGTTTTCTCCACCAATGGATGTTTTGTCGGCAAAGTATTATATTTTTTCAAAAAGATATTCTTTATGATTTCCGTCGGACAACACTTGCCCAATATTCCATATGAAGACAAATAATTTTTCAAAAGATTTTAAAGATGCTCCATTATGTTTCAAAGTCAGATTTGCCAAAGTGGTTTGTCTGCCATAATCAACAGTAAAGATCAATTATCAATGGTACTGTTCTTCCTCGGATGCGCTACAATTGTTAGATCAAAAACTATTCATCAATAGTAAAAGTCAAAAATTCAATAGTATCTATAAATTATTGTGTATACTGTTTATTTTCTCTTTTTCATTTGATTTGTAATCCGTAGTCATAGGCTTGTCTATGTAAGGGATCAATGACCATTGTTGTTCTTCAGACTTAAGTTAGTAACCATTTCTCCTTTCTCTTCCATCCCTTTGTAATAATTTTCTCCTACCTTTTTCTAATATTGTGTAAATTTTCTTTAATATCAATATTATTGTGTGCGTTCATCATCTTTCATCACTTTGATTACTTTGCTATATGATTTGATTACTGATCTAATTAACATAATCCAAAGAATAAAGCATTCATATAATTCTGTGCGTTCGTTAAATACTTTATTACACTAACAAACGTTGGCATAGCAAATAATTTATAAATTATAAACTTATAAACTAATAAACTACTAATAAATTAATATTACATTAATTAACTAATAAACTACTAATAAACTAATATTACATTAACTAACTAATAAACTTATAAATCTATAAATTTATAATAAACTATAAACATATAATAAAATAATAAACTAATAAATATACTTATAATAAATTATTAAGTCTAAAATTAATAATTATTATAATAAACTATAAACTTATAATAAAATAATAAACTAATAAATATACTTGTAATAAATTATTAAGTCTAAAATTAATAATTTATAATCTTATATCTTATACTCTTACACACAATAACTCAAAAAATAAAAAAAACAAATAAAAAAAACAAATAAAAAATCCGCAAAAAGCTCGACCAAGGCCCATTTTTTGCTCAACCTGTGATCCAAGATCAGAATACTAAGTTCGAACTCACTACCCTAAGACCAGGCCTACCTAAAAGTCTAACTCGACCCAAATTTCCGGTGGAAAACCAATGAATTTGGGCTAGACTTGGCCCGTTAGAGTCAGACCGGGTCGGACCGGCCAAAATTACACCCCTGCGGCGAGCCCAGAGGAACTCGGGTAATTCGGGAGGATAGCTTCCGGCTGGTTTCGTCGGTCAAAGGAAAGGAAAAACGTGCACAGTCTCGGTCGGTGGAAATCTTCAACGGTTCAATAATTCCTCGTTTCCAAACACCCCCCACCCCAAATCTCTCCTCCTCCTCCTCCTCCTCCTCCAGCATCCATCATTTGATTCACCAACGTAAGAACTCGTAACGTTTTCAATTTTGTACATATGTATGTATACATATGTTTAACATATATGTAAATATGTGTGATTAGGGTTTGGTTTGTGCTTGTGATATGGAATTTAGCTGTGTTTCGATGACGGTGATGTTTTTTTTTAAAATCAATTGGAATTGAATTGGCTGTGCGGTTTTGCGTGTGATCATTTTGGTTAGATCGATCATTTTTTTGGAGGCAATCATGGAGCGTGTGGATTGGCCTGCGTTTGAAGTGTAGAAGACGAACCAATTCAGGATTTTATCTTTCGAGTATCAGATATGGATTTGGTATCAAGTTGCAAGGTATTTTAGTGCTCACTTTCTTGTTGCAGCATTTCTAATTTCTGAATTGCATATATGGTGATTTTAATTCGCCGCAAATTGGCTTTAATGGTTGTGGAAGAGATGCAGCGTCGTTTACATGCATGGACGGATGCAAGATTTAAGAGGGACGAATTGTTTTTATAAATTCTTAGGAAAGCATATATTAAGTTTTCAAAAAAAATATTAGAGGGCCGAACTTATATAATTTTGAAATATTTTCAACTAATACTATTATAATAGTGAGTTTTTTCAAAAGTTAGAGAAGGCGACCACCCCATCTGCTCTCCTTGGGTCCGTCTATGTTTACATGCACTTGAATTTATGGGAAAGATCATTGTAGCTTAAATTGTAACTTATTTAAGCATTTTGTATATTGTGAACTTGTTACGTTGTTGAAATAAGTGGAATATTCATGTAAATGCGAAACGTTTACCCTACTATAATGTGATGTGCTTCAAAGTTAACATTCTTTTAGTATTAAACCAATTTTCTGTCCTTACTAGCTTAAAATTGTAACATTGAGAATATAGAGAACTTGTCCTTACTCCTCATAGCTTAAATTGTAACTTGTTTAAGCATTGTGAATATAGTGAGCTTGTTATGTTATTGAAAAGTTCACATCCTTTTAATGTCAAACCAAATTTTCAATTTTTTATCGCCAGTAGTTCATTCATTGTTTTTTACGATGCTATCAAGTACTTAGAAGTCTTAAGTAAAATGAATCAGATGATGGTTTATGCAGTTTGACAGTAAATGAATAACTTTTTTGATCTTTCAACTAAGTTAAGATGATATTTGGGATGACAAGCTAGCCCGAAAGCATCTTTTGGCGACTAAGCTTTGATATTTATTTTCTCACAAGAGAACGTGTCGAAGCGTAATTGTAGACAAATTGATCCACCCAAGTTATTGAAATACCTTACTGTCGAAACAATTTGGGTTGTCTAAGCTCATATTGTCACGACCCATACCCACCCCTACAGGATTAGGATCAAGACTGGCCAGTAGTTTTAGACTACCCAAGGCCATTTCATCCTTTAATCGTGGTCCTCTATGAATAATTAAGGGGTAAAATATAATACAACGAAAGTTTAATAATAGAAATTACAAAATTTGTTTCATTTTTTATTATGAATACAATACAAAACCATTTCCATAAGGGCTATGCATAAGTAAGATGATATGAAATTCCTTTATATTACATCACCATACAAACGCATTACAAGAGGACCTTTCATACATTACGAAGCAAAAGTCAGTAGAGTATACTACATAACTCACAACTCAATATATATAAAACAATTAGCTCTTAAGCATGCCATCTCTATACATATGCACATCTCAAAGCTTGAACCATTCTATACTTCATCACTTGAAAAGATGTAACAGTCAACACATAAGCTTAAAAGCCCAGTAAATACTATATACCAAGCTTAAAAAGATTTATGGATAAATTCACTAGACAAGTACATTCCATAGAACCAAAGTTCAAAGTATCGATAAATTCACTTTGATCATATTAATAAAGCTTATGGAATTTTAAATTATATATGATATCATCACCACAAACTTATTCAGGAAGGACTACCAAGCCAACTCTGACATTCTATCCTGTAGCCACAATTGGTGGCAAAAAGGTTGAGACGTCTCATTATAGCACTACTAGCATCTTTCTTTCCCCTAGTAGCGTAGGATAGTTGCAGGTTGCACTAATAGATCAAAACATGTACATTTCAACATATTGATATCTATGAGAGCATTGAAGAACATTTCATAAGGAACATAAGATTTTGATTGTAAACATTTTTATTGAAAAGCATAATTTTCAAGTGCAACCAATGATGGTAGTACCCACTTCAAATACTTATTATAAGTTATTCCTTTCTTAATCAAGAACTCTATACGCTAATCATGCAAATGAAACAAATCATGCATGTACTATAGTAATATCTTGGGTATTACACTCTCCCCATCTTAAAAGAGTTCAGTCCTCCAAACTTAACTTACCTTATGCATCAAACAAGTAGGGATATTTTCTTCGTATATCATCCTCTTTTTGCCTTGTTAGATCTTTACCAAAGTGATTCTTCCACCTTACTTTTACTATGGGAATCGTCTTGTTTCTCAAGGCTCGCTCTTCTCGATCTACAATTTTTATTGGTTGTTCAACATAACTCAAATAATCTTGTAGAAAAAGTATAAGAGTCAAAACTTGTGTTGAGTCTTGTAGGCTTCCTTTTAACATAGATACATAAAAATACATTATGAATGTGTTCTAACTCAGTGGGTAAAGCAAGTTTGTAAGCAACACTCTTGCTCATCTTAAAATTTTGAATGGTCCAATATATCTTGGACTTAATTTCCCTTTCTTTCCAAATTGGATTACACTCTTCATTGGAAAAGCTTTCAAAAAGATATAGTCACCAACCTCAAATTCCAAGTTTTTTTCCTAGTATCAACATAACTATTTTGTCAATCTTGTGCTGCTTGGAGTCTTTGCCGTATCAACTTGATCTTTTTAGTTGTATCTTGTACGATCTCAAGCCCTGTTAAACATCTATCTCCTACTTCTGTCCCACAAATAGGAGATCTATACTTTCTTTCATAGAGTGCTTCATATGGTGTTATCCCAATGCTAGACTAATGGCTATTATTATAGGCAAATTCCACTAAAGCCAAATATTGTTCTGAGCTCCCTTGAAACTCAAGAACACATTCGTAAAATATCTTCTAGAATCTGAATGACTCTTTTCGATTGTCCATTAGTCTGTAGATGAAATGCTGTGCTAAGCCGCAACTCAGTTCCAATAGTTTTATGCAAACTATCCCAAAATCTAGAGACAAATCTCGGACTCTATTAAACACTAGAAACTAGAGCTCCATGTAGTCTCACAATTTCTCTAACATATAACTCAGCAAGATGGTTTGAAGAATGAGTATTTTTCACACCTAGAAAGTGAGCAGATTTAGTTAATCTATCAACAATAACCAAAATGGTGTTGTTACCTCGTGGAGTAGAAGGTAGTCCAAAAACAAAATCCATAGTGATATGTTCCCACTTTCATTTAGGAATTGAAAGCGGTTGCATCAACCCTGCAGGTCTATGATGTTCTGCTTTTACTTCCGAATGCATAGAAAATTTAGAATTACGGCTTTTTTCCAAAATTTTCCTTTTCATCTTTTGCTACATTAGGTATACATAATTTGCCTTTGAATTTCAATACTTTATTTTCAAGGGAAAATTCTTGTTTCTGCATTAATACACAACCTAATTCTCTATGCAAAGCATCATTGTATATGACAAATCCTTCCATTCCTGAAGGTAAAGCTAGAATCGGTGTTGTTACTAACCTTTCTTTCAACTTTTGGAAACCTTTCTCTCTTTCCTCATTCCTAGCAAATTGTATATCCTTTTGAGTTAGTTCTATCAGTGGTACAATAATTTTTGAAAAATCTTTAACAAATCTTCGGTAATAACCAGCTAATCCTATTAAACTATGAACATCTGGATGATCGAAAACTGCGGAGTATAGCGCGAGGTGCAGATCAGACGCTGGGGTTTCCAAAACATTAGAGACGCCTCAAGGGCTCGAAGAAGGCATCAAACGAAGTCAGAAAAATCTGTAAAAATCTCCACAAATACCAGAAGCTTGAGAACGAAGCAATTCATGTAGTCGTCGACCATCGACATTCGTACCAATGATGGCATTACACTGACATCATCGTACGATAGATAATGTTATCAAGTCGCTTCTATCTCATGGTACGTTTCAGAAAGATACGGGCAGTTCTAGAGTTGAATTGAAGCTCTGATGCCAAGTGTAAAGAAAGTAATCTTTAGGGTTAGAGAGAGAGAGAGAGGACAAAAAAAGAAATTAGGGTTTTTTAAACGTAATCAGTCCCCTCTCTCTGACATCTATTTATATTAAAATACTGTACGACATAATGACAAAGTATCTTTACTACAGATAATAAAGACTTAAACAGTAATATCAAGAACTCTATATGCAATTAATCATGCACTAAATGAAACAAATCATGTACTAAATGAAACAAATCATGCATGTACTATACTATAGTAATACCTTGGGCATTGCACATCTATCTACCATTGTTTTGTGCGCAGGTTCTAAGTAATTCATGTGACAAATGTCGTACATATGAGTTAATGTGTAAAGAAATTAACCTTTAGGGTTTTGGAGGAAGAGAAGAGAAGACAAGGAGATGAAATTAAAGTGTTAGGAACATAAACAGTCCTCTTTTCCTGGCATCTATTTATATTAAATGAATATATGACACAATTACAAAAATACCCTCAATACATAAAAGAAAGACACTAACACTCCCTCTCAAGAGTTTGGTGAAGATATTGCTAATCTAATCTCCTGAACGAACATAGAGAGTGACAATCCATTTTTATAGCAACAAGTCCCGGATGGAGTGGCCATCAACAAGGGTTCTAAATAACGGCCGTTACGTAACGGATCGGCTGTTACGTAACGGTATTTTGGAGTACTGATTCGGATACACTGTGTTGTATCGGTTGCACAGAAGATCCCATATGTATCGACCGTTATTCTCGTTACGTAACGGGTATCAGTCGCGTATCGGCCTGTAACAGCCGTTACAGACGATATAGCCCCCCCAACACAATGACAACTACAAATGCGAAGTGGGAACTCACCTTTTTGCTTTTTCTTTTGTTTTCTTCGAACTCTTATGTGCCTTTTCTGCTTTCCCGAACTCCTTTCGCCTCTTCAGAACCTCTTTCTCTCTTTTGAACTCATCCTCCTCTTCGAATCTAGGGTTCCAGTGGAGTCGCGATTTGGGATTTGGGTGATTTCGGTGGTGTTCGTGACGACTGGTTTTTGTGACTGGATAGGAGGAGCTGTGCGCTGGTTTTTGCGATTCGAGCAGAGGTCGCACTTTTGGGTGTTTGCCGCTGGTGAGTGGAGGTCGCACTTCGTTTGATGTTTGCCGTTGGTTTTTGCGATTCGACTTGATTAGGTGTTTGTCGTGGTGCGACTGGAGTGGAGGTCGCGCTTTTGTTTTTCAATTTGTATTTTTTTATTACTTTAATTGGTATTTAAGTTTTCATTATAAATTTTATTTATGTCTTTATCTTTTTTTTAATTATTTTCTTTAATTTATCATCTTATAATTTATTATTATTATTGTATGTAATATTTAAATTATGTATATACATTATCTCATTTATATTATATAAAGTA